>JAJQKJ010001711.1:0-164122 GCA_029574335.1 Rana kukunoris | reverse complement strand
TATTCAATAAATGTAAAATAAAATGTCTTTGTGAGTTTAGAGCAGTAAGTATTCTTCTACACATTTTTGGTAAAAAAAAATCGCGTTTATTGATTGGTTTGTACACAAGTTATAGTGTCTCTAAAATAGGGGATAGATTTATAGTATTCTTCTTCTTATTGTACATTTTTTTTGTACTAGTAATGGTGAAGATCAGTCTTTTTTTTTTGGGGGGGGGGGGGGGGACTGGGACATTGCGGCGGACAGATCTGACACTTTTGACACTTTTTTGGGACCAGTGACATTTATACAGCGATCAGAGCTACAATACATTCATCACTGTATACATGTCACTGGCAGGGAAGGGGTAAACACTAGGGGGCGATCAAAGGGAGAGACAGAGAGACAAGCTGTGCACCCCCCCCCCCCCCCCCCGGTCAACAACTTTGTTCGCGGCAAACACCCCCCCCCCCCCCAACGCTCAACAACTTTGTTTGCGGAACCATCCCCCCTCCCCCACTCAACAACTTGACCCGTTGTCCCGCAGTAAATTTTTTAAATGTTGGGAGGTATGGCATAACGCCCCTACAGAAAGTAAGGGGGTGCTACAAGTGTATATTGATTGGTTTGCAAAAGTTATGGAGTCTACAAAATAGGGGATAGATTTATAGTATTCTTCTTCTTCTTATTATTATTATTTTTTTTTTTTTAATAGTAATGGCGGCGATCAGCAATTTTTTTGGGGGGCGGCGGACAGATCTGACACTTTTGACACTTTTTTTGGGACCGGTGACATTTATACAGTGATCAGAGCTATAAATAGCCATTTATCACTGTATACATGTTACTGGCAGGGGAGGGGTTAACACTAGGGGACTATCAAAGGGTTAAGTGTGTCCTAGGGAGGTGTTTCTAACTGTGGGTGGGAAGTGGACTGACTGGGAGTACAGAGAGATTGCTGTTCCTAATCACTAGGAACAGACGATCTCTCTCTCCTCCCCTGTCAGAACGGGGATCTGCTTTGTTAACATTGGCAGATCCTCATTCTGCCTCTCCGTGGAGTAATCACGGATGGCCAGTGAATATCGTGGCCGCCAGCGATGCGCATCGGTGCCACGGGCGCCCTTGCTATATCCATTACACGGAGTGCCGTACCGGTACATTCTCACCGCATTGCTGGGCACATCATATGCGATGTCTGTGCCACGTGAATTCAGCCACACAAACTGTATGCCTGAAATTGGATCAAATCCCTTTTTGTGGTCCACACTGAATCGTATCGCAAGCAATCCGGTTCCTGTGTATATTAATATACAGTATCTCACAAAAGTAAGTACACCCCTCAGTCACATTTGTGTAAATCTTTTCTTGTATCTTTTCATGTGACAACACTGAAGAAATGACACGTTGCTACAATGGTGTGTAGTGAGTGTACAGCTTGTATAACAGTGTAAATTTGATGTCCCCTCTAAACCGCTGGCAACAAAGGTCAGTACACCCCTAAGTGAAAATGTCCAAGTTGGGCCCAATTAGCCATTTCCCCTTCCATGTGACATGAGGCTTGAACCGCTCGTGGAAGGGATGACCTCAATGGTGGTGCAGAGAATGATCTATGTGGACAGCTTTACCCCGGATCCCTCCATACTTAGATGTGCCTCTTTTAATCAGTAACCATGTGAGTTTCTAAATGTTGTCCCTTCATTAAATGTAACCATATCGCTACACTTAGAGGCGCCTCTGTTCTCTTTTATACTCAGCTGTGACATGACGCTACTCTTATATTAGGACGTCGCTTGTATATCAAGGCAAAATTTGTTAAAACATTTTTGCTTGTTTTGCAAAACGCTCTTAAACCAAGTTACTCTCAAACCAAAGTTTTACTGTATATATCAGGCATGTCCAAAGTCCGGCCCGCGGGCCAATTGCGGCCCCCCTGGTAACTTAATACGCCCCTCCTGGGAATTTGGATAGGGCCACAAAAGATATATACCGTCTTTATCGGCGCTGCCTCGGAGGGGACTGGGAGGGGGCGGGACAAGCGCTATCAGATTACATGAAGAGAATCTCCTGTTTACTCAGCAGCATCTGTAATAGGAAGTCCCGTCTCCTGGGATGCCATTGGATGACTGTTTTGTCTATCATAGGAGGCAGGGATGGACTGGACATTGGGACTACAGGGAGTTTCCCGGTGGGCCGATGGCTCAGTGGGCCGGCTTCAGTGACAGCGGACCGCTGCCCCCCTTCTGCTCCTCTGTGTCTTCCTTCACGCAGCGCTCACCTCCTCTCCCTCCCCGCAGCGCTCACCTGGGGGGGAACAAAAAGGCAGGGGGAGGACCAGAGGAGCAGGAAGGGGAACAGAGGAGCATGGGGGAGGGGGACAGACAGCTGATTCAACAGCTATTGCCTGGGAGTTTCTCACTTCTGATTAATCTTGTCCCATAACGAGGGGGGGGGGGGTGCACCGAACTGATTCTTTGCTCCGGGTGAAATAATGTCTCGCTTCCCCACTGGTACTGCCTATAAAAGTACCAGTACCAGGAGAGACCTATCAAAGTGGGCCAGTCTGGATGAGGTCCAGGGCCAAATTTCTGTCCCAGTCCAGCCCTGATAGGAGGCAAGACTTTGTATTAAAGAGGCCATAGAGTGAACAAGAGATTCTCCTGTTTGTAATCTGTCGGCACTCACGCCCCCGTCCCCCCAGTCCCCCGTCCCCTCCGAGGCTGCAGATGGGCATCAATCAGGCTGCACTGATGGCAATGGTGAGGCTGTGCGTGTTATATGCTGATAAATATGGTATATCCAAATAACACGCCCAAGCTCATTCTTAGTCCTGAGCAGAGCTCTGGGATTCGTTGGGGCCACAAAAGAGATATATACAGTGTATCCAAATAACACGCCCGAGCTCATCTCTTCACCACGCACAGCCACAAAAGCAAGATAACTCTTGTTGGGCCGTGTATTAGTTGCTCGGACTAACACACTTAGACTGAATTTTAATGGTTCGAAGAATGTCCGGCAAAATGGTCGGCCCTCACGCATGTTCACTTCGTCAAATCTGGCCCTCTATGAAAAAAGTTTGGACACCCCTGGTATATATGAACTAGACATGTGCAATTTTTTTCGTTACGAATACGTTTTCCGTAATTTTTCGTTGTTTTCGTTGATTCAGTAACCTACGAATGAACGAATGGTTTAGCGCAAATAATAACGAATAACGATATTTCCAAAATTAACGAATATGGAAAACTACGAAGATACGAAACTACTAAATGTAAACGAACCACACAACGAAAGAAAAAAGAAACGAAAACATAGAAATAACGAAAATACCAAACACCAAAAAATAAATCATGATTACGAAAAATAAACGAAAATGCAAACGTACTAATATTCGAAGAACGAAAAGAAAACAACCGAAATGCCGAACAAAGAATAAAAAACGAAAAGCAAAACTAACGAAAAATAAATGACGAATCTTCGGAAAACGGAAATGAAATCAAAGAATATACAAAATAATGCAAATTCACTTTCATTAGTACTGTGACCAATAGCCACTCAGCACTGTCCCTTCCCCTGAAGAGGTTTGTCCCTTCCCCTGAAGAGGTTTGTTCCTTCCCCCAATGAGCTTCTTTCTTATTACCTAGTGGCTCCTTGACCTTGTGTCTTTATCTGTGTTAGACTGCAGTACATTCCATCCAGAGTCCAGATAGGGTGTGTTTGGGTAGGTTGCACCGGTTTTGTGGATCTGTCAAGTCAATCGCAGTAAAGTACGATTTACAAAATTACGACGAGTAGTGTGTCGAATAAACATAAAATGTATTTTAACAGAATTACGAATGCAATAAAATCTACAAAAGAACGTTGTTACAATCAAATGAAATTAGACACGAAAATACGAATGATCATAAAGCAACGAAGATTTATTTCTTACGAAAATACGAACGCGGCATGATGAAATGTATAATGTAAATACGAATATCAAAACAACGAAAAATAAACCAACGTAAACACGTATATGAACGAATAAATTCATTGTTAAAATACGAACGAGGCAGAATACAACATTTAACGAAAATACTAATCTCGAATCAACGAAAAATAAACTAACATAAAAAAACGTAAACGCAAAAAAAAGTGTTACGAAAATACTAAAGAGTACGAATACGATAACTAAAGTCTTACGAAACTACGACTCCTTACGAATCACGATAAACGAACAGAAACGAAACAGAAATTAACGAAAAATGTTGCTGTGCACATGTCTAATATGAACTAAATTAAAAGAAATACAATATCATTCCCTAACAGGGTATGGTTAATAGAGACCCTAAAAATGAAATCCAGAAAAAAAAAAGAGCTACAAGTATACAGTTCTCTGTGCATAGAAAATATATAATGACCATACATATCACAGTCAGACTCATGCAGTGGTAGAAGTTCAATAAGAAGACCGCATCTCACATTTATGTTTAAAGATACAGAAGGTATACATGATTGTGTGGTGGATTCCTTCCTCAATCTTATAGTTTCCATTCTCTGTGTGGAGAAGAGCAAATGAAGGGCTTTGGACTCGTTTTTTGGGTAGGAGGTAGCACTTCAGGTAGAGATGCAAGAAGTAGGCACATCAGTAAGGTGTGCTTCTCCTCCCGGACAGTCAGGAAGTAGGTCTTAAGACCCAATTCGCCGAGAGGAGAATCAACCGTATTGGCCGGGAGCAGGAGGAGGAGACACAAGGGGAACCCGCCGAAGCTGCCTGCGACCTGGATGGGGTAAGTGTGGGGCTGATGAGCTGACGGGCGAGTGATGGGGGGAGTTTTGTGCGCCGCACGACTGAAGGGTGTGGGGGGTGTGACTGAGCGAGGGCCATCTTAATAGCATCATGGCCCCCTGGGCAAAGTAATGCATTGGGGCCTAGGGTTACCACGTGTCCCGGATTGCCCGGGACAGTCCTGCATTTCGCAAGACTGTCCCGGGCACATTCATTCCAGGACAATACATTGTCCCGGAATAAAACTGACACAGCCACCCCCCCCTCCCCCGGGCCAAGCTGATGCCCCCAAAAAAAGGCTGTTACATCACCACTTTACTCACTGACGGACCTGGCCGGGAAAGCCTGTAGGAGCACAGTCCCCGCCCCCTGCTTGTGATTGGAGAAATCATAAATCCCGCCTCTTGTGTCCAATGACTGTGCTGTGATTAGTTACAGCACAAGCTGATTTTTGGGAAGGTGGGTGTATCTTAATGGTAGTTTGGAAATGTGGTCACCTTACCAGCCTGCCCCAAATTTACGCACCTACTCTCAAGAATTTAAGTTTAAATAGTTGATAGAATTATATATATATTAGTACTTTAAACAAAATAGATTTTAAACAATAAGAAAACATGCCATAAATCAAAGACTAAATTAACACAAAGAGCGCAGGGGGAGGCAGAAGGACATCAGGAGGGCAAGTTCTGGGATGTTGCTTGGGACACTCTGGTAAAACTTTGTAAAAATCCATGAATATCCTTGCAGATATGGGACAGTTGGCAAGTATGATGTTACGCAATATTATCTTGGGGCCCCCACGCACCTGGGGCCCCTGGGCATTGCCCACATGTGCCCAGACATTAAGACAGCCCTGCCGATAGGGGGGTGGGTGGGGGAATTTGACTGACCAACCGACTGAAACAAATAGGGGGTGGTTTGTTTGCCGCCCCCCCCCCCCCCCCCCCCCAAAAAAAAAAATAGAGCACCAGTCACCACTGGGTCTTGGAAAACCTTCAAAGTAGATGTTAGTTTCGGAAAGGACACCACCGGATCAGTGAGAAACACTGAAAACATCATCTGCGTAACCACATTACCTTTTTATGCCTTTCGTCTCTCTTTGAGCTAAATGTAATTTTCTAATTTTTAAAAGCAAAAAGTTCACCAAAGAATATTGTTCCACAAATTGTATTAGCATCTGTTTATGAGATAATAGCGTAACTTACGGGGCGTGGCCTGGCTGGACATGGAGACGGTTGCTTAGACCGAGAGCTCCTGCAGACAGAGGTCTATTATCTGCTTTTTTGGGGAACTACAGAGCCCACCGACCATGGGCAAGTCTAATCGGAGTGCCTCGGCTTCCCGGGCACCGAAGGAAAGCGGAACACAGCCCAACCGCAACATCCCCGAGCTATTTCGGTCCCTCCGCTCTGACAATCACGAGGCCTCGCAGACGGAGGGGCCTACTTCCCCGAGCGCGGCATCGGACTCTCCATCGGAAGACAGGGGGATGCTAACCGGCCAATCCGGCCGCTCGGTGAGCCTATCCGACCTTAACAGGGTGGCGTCGGACATTACTAGTACCTTGTCGGCGGCTATCCTGGACCTGAAATCTGAGTTTCGAGCGGTAGCGTCCCGCCTGGACGACGTAGAGCAAACGGTGCAACTACACTCGGCAGCCATCAGACAGGTACAACAGGCTCATGATGCCCAGCTCTCATATTTGTTTGACCTCGACAGGCCCGTCGAGGACCTCGACAACAGAGGCCGCAGGCATAACGTCAGGGTGAGGGGGGTCCCAGAGGCGATTGAGCAGGGTGACCTACCACAAGCGATATATGCAATCTTTAATGATCTACTGGGCCGCCCTATGGATTCTCCTGTTGAGATGGAGCGCTTACACCGTGCCCTCAGACCCCCCCCTCGTGAAGGTGAACCGCCGAGAGATGTTATTTGCTGCATCGTTGATTTCCCGCTGAAAGAAGAGAGTATGAGGAAGGCGAGGGAGAGAGGCCGAATATTGCATAACGGGAACGAGGTGAAATTGTTCCAGGACCTATCCCAAATAACACTACAGAACAGGAAAGCCTTGAGACCACTGCTGGATGTCCTGCGAAGCCGCAACATAATATACCGCTGGAAATTCCCATTTTGCCTATCCGCATCGGCGAAGGGGGCGCTCAGCCCTCCTTCGCTCACCGGACGAATTGCAGCACTTCTGCGAGCAGCTGGATATCCCTATGGTGGAGCTCCCGGATTGGTGCTCTTTCCACTTCCCTACGGAGCCTTGGCGCCAAGTATCGCATCACCCCTCCCCGAAGGCTCAGAGACAGAGATCCCGCCGTCGGAGATCAGAGCCCTCCACCTCTGGAGTCCAAGCACTTCGCCAAGAGCAAGACCGCCGCAGCCCGGACCCACTTGCCACACCGCGGAGAGCTCTCATCTTCAGTCTCCTGTCACCCTTAAGTGCCAGTGATGCTAGGTCTGTGAGCTCCCCACCCAGCTGATTGTTCTCAGAAGGTACCCGATGCCGGAATCTGTTCTGAACTGGCAGGTCTGCTGGGTCTTCTAGTTCCATGACACTTATTTACTGCCTGGTCTACTCCTTACTGCCAAGCCTGCTCAGACTTGTGAAACTGGGACTCCATGCCACGACCCCGAGTGGAGCTTTGCCCCCATGTGCTCTCAGCCTTGCCCTATTCCCCAGCAGTCATGCTTTTCCAACCATTTTATTGTTTGTGAGGCTCCCAGAACGGATTTCATTTACCACCCCTCCCCCTCTGACCTGTTATGTATGCCCAACCTCCCGGACTAGAGATGGTGTTCATCCTTACTCGGCTATGGAAAGTGATTCGAAGACGAACGGTCCACATCCCCCCCATGTGTTTTAACCTTTATATGTTTTTCCACTTTATTTTTTTCTCTCTCCCCTCCGCTAGATGCCCCCCTTGATCCCAGTGACCTCACGCAGTGACTCCTACGCTGATCTTGGGACTCCAAATGCCACACACACACACGGTATGCTCTGGGAAGCTGCCCTCTCTTCTGGGTGCTAATTGTGTGGGGGTTTTTATTTATTTACTTATTTATTTTTATTTTTTTGATTGCCTGCCTATACCGTGTTGGTCATGATATATCCCCCCTCCCCCTTCCCCTTCTCTCCCCCTCCCCTCCCCAGCCTCTCCTCCTCTCTTCCCCCCTGCATCTCCCCCTCCCATCCCCCTGGCCTCTCCTCCTCCCTTCTCCCCTCTCCCCCTCTACCCCCTCCCTCTTCATCTCCCTTCTCCCCTCTTCCATTCCCTTCACCCCCCCTCCTCCCTTCCCCCCCCCCTCCCCTTCCTCCATCCCTCCCTTCCCTCCACCCCTACCTTCCCTCCATCCCTCCCTTCCCCCCATCCCTCCCTTTCCTCCATCCCTCCCTTTCCTCCCCCCTTCTCTCCTCACCCCGTTCCTTCCTTCCCCCCTCCCCCACTTCCCTTCCCTCTCCATCCCCTGCCTCTCATCCTCCCCTTTCCCTTCCCCTTCCCCTCCCCTCTTACCCCGTATTCCCGTGCCCATCACATCCCCTCTTATGGTCAGTCTCTCCCATATTCCCATGACTTGGGGTATATGCTTATTTGTTTGTATTCCTGCTTGTGTTTGAATGTTTTATAGCTGGGCCCCTCTTATCCTTCATTGGCTTTGTAATTAGTGCTGGGCAGTCTGGGGTGACTTCCCAGTCGGGGGGGGGGGCACTGGATACCCCCTTCCCTCCTGGGACCCCCGTCATGGACCCTCTATACGTGAGGCGACCTGCTGATAGCTAAAGCTGCATTCTATACGCTATCGGATGTGTGTCCCATGCCGAACCTTACTTACTATGCTAATTTTTGGATGACTCAAGGGAGCTCTTTATCTATCCCTTATCCTTATTTCATTTTATATATATATAATTTTATATTTTTATATTTTTTTTTTTTTTTTTTTGTGTGGGTGGAGGCGGACTCCCATTGGGGGAGGGGAGGACTTAGTTGTCCCCTTGCCACATGGGACCACAGCCGCGAACCCCCTACGTGATTTTGCTTAATTTAACTGAGAGGTTTCTTTCCTACCTGATGGGCCGGGCGCTGTACCCAGATCTTATGCTTGAACCTCCAAGGTTCGGGTGCAACTCTGTCCGATTAGCTATATTTGACCTGAACCGTGACCTACGTCCTTGTTATGATGGGCTAGACCGAGCCAGGCTAGGCCGAGCATGTTAATGTTTGTTTTTGTTTATGTTTATGTTTGGGTTCAGATTTGTTAATATTTGTTTTTGCCTGTTTGATTAACCTTGCGTATTCTATTAATTTTACATGTATAGTCTTATGGGGAATGCCCACTCCGATTTATAGACTCAGGTATGTTAGGCACTTGCGGGTGGGCTCTGGTGAAGTTTTAGTTCTGATGTATAGAATGGTATTATTGCTCAGGATTTAGGGAGGATTTGTTCTCCTCGATCCCTGGGGTGGGGGACTGCTCGTTCACTCTCTGCCCTCTAGCCCTGATCGCAGTGTCCCACCGTCCTATTTTTTGCCCTTTTTCCCCCCTCTTTTCTTATTTTGAGTTCCCCTCTGCAACACCATGAGCTGACTCCTCTGTCCTGTGGGACACATGTTCCCAGCCAGACTTACTGTCCCGCCACAGTAGTGCTCTGAAGAGTCTGCTGACATTCCGGCCCGCTAGTTTCCAGGTGGATTAGATTCTCTATCCCCACCTCTGGTACCCCTCTTTCTCTGTTTTGTGAGACATTTCTTGGCTCTCTTCTTTTCCCTCTCGCCCCCACCCCTCTAAAACCCCTTCTTTTTTTTCTTTTTTTTTTTTTTTTCTGTATTTTTCTTTATTCGTTTTCCCCGGGCTCATCCCCCCCACTTGGGTTCTGCTCCTCCCCGCCTCCTGTAAGCCACGTCTCTGACCCCGAGTCCTTTTACTGCCACGAGTAGCCTCTCCGGGCCGCATCCGGGAGCATGGTGGACTCGGGACGGTATATCACTACAATGGATAAGCTGAATCCCCTCTCACTTAAATGCCTCTCACTAAATGTGAAGGGCCTAAATGCCCCTGAAAAACGATCCCAGGTTTTGGCCGCCCTCACAAAACACAAGGCACATTTTTTGATGCTTCAGGAGACTCACTTTAGGTCGGATACTGTCCCTAAGCTGATGAATCATGTCTACAAACAGGCAATTCACTCTACAAACCCGGTCTCCAAGACCAAAGGGGTATCTATCCTCATTTCTAGACATGCCGATTTTACTCTTACGGAGTCGCTGGCTGACCCAGACGGCAGATATGTTTTCCTTAAAGGCACGTTCGCTTCTAAACCAATCACTCTGGCCAACATCTACAGCCCAAACGAACACCAAGTCACATTCTTTAGGAAAATAGGCGACCTCCTGGCCACATTTCAAGAAGGGCTGCTACTCTTAGGTGGGGATTTTAATGTCCCAATGAACCCCTCCTTGGATTCCTCAACAGGCTCCTCCACCCTCCCTTATAGAGCTCTCCGACAGATCAAACTGCAATTACAGTCCTTAACATTACATGACACCTGGCGTACCCTGTTCCCTAATGTCAAAGACTACACTTTCTTCCCCCCCCCCCACCAGAAATATTCAAGAATTGATTATTTTTTTTTGTCCCAATCGGACCTGTCATTCTTGTCCCACGCCACGATCGAACCAATGTTCTTATCCGATCACCATCCTATGACGGTAACGCTTTCTTTTCCCGAAGTGAACGCTGCCACTAAGACATGGCGCTTGAACCCCACTCTACTGAAAGACCCAGAGATGGTGTCTCAGATCAAGACCCACATCCAGACGTATTTCCTAGAAAACTCCACCCCGGAAATCACGCCTGTAACTTTATGGGAGGCGCACAAATGCATCCTGAGAGGAAAATTCATTGCCCTTTCCACGGCCGCCAAAAAGCAACAGCAGGAAACCATTCGGTCTCTCATGAGGACCATTAATAGGCTTGAAATTACGCACAAGCAATCAACTTCGCAAGCGGTGTTGCAAGACCTGCTTGATGCTAGATCTGCGCTCCTGGAGGAACTGGGGAAGAAAACAAGGAGGAGATACATCCTCCAGCAAAAAGTGTTCTACGAACATGGTAATAAAAGCGGCAGAATGTTAGCTCGCACGGTTCAGAAAGCCCGTCTTTCCTCTAGGATCCACCAAATTCGAGATAAGCATGGTACACTACTTTCCAAAAATGAGGACATAGCAGGCCACTTTGAGAGTTTTTACTCAAAGCTTTACAACTTGCCCCAACCAGACCCAGAGACTACCGAAGCGTCTGAGCGAGCCTCCCGAATACGGGAGTTCCTAGCGGAATATTGTCCCAAGCCCATCACCACCCGACAGGCCGAGGCCTTAGAATCTCCTCTCTCTATGGAGGAACTAGCAGTAGCTGTGAAACAAATGAAGGTTGGTAAAAGTCCTGGCCCAGATGGCCTTCCGCTCATCTATTACAAATCCTTCCAAGATGTCCTGAGTCGCGAAATGCTTAAAACCTTTAATTCCCTGGCAGATGCACATTCTCACCCAGGTAGACTCCTGGAAGCCCACATAACAGTCTTGCCTAAGGAGGGTAAGGACCCTCTATTAGCTTCAAACTATAGACCCATATCCCTGCTTAACGTGGATATTAAACTCTTTGCAAAAATGCTGGCCAATCGTCTTCTTCCCATGATTCCTGGACTGGTGTCTCTGGACCAAGTGGGGTTTGTTCCTGGCAGGGAGGCAAGGGATAACTCCATAAGGGCCCTTAACCTACAGCACTGGATGCAGACCTCGGGTTCCAAGGGATTCTTCCTATCCCTCGACGCTGAGAAGGCGTTTGACAGGGTAGCATGGGACTACATGCGGGAAGACTTGAAGGGAATCGGTCTTCTACCTCGCATGGCCACTTACATAAATGCTCTCTATTCCAACCCTTCAGCTAGGGTGAGGGCCAACGGCTTCCTGTCAAACGTCTTCTCGATCAGCAACGGTACGCGTCAGGGCTGCCCGTTATCGCCCCTGATCTTTGTCTTGTCTCTGGAACCCCTGCTAAATAGGCTTCGCAGCAATGTTGATATTAAAGGAATCACCATCGCAGGTAGGGAATTTAAAGTAGCCGCTTTTGCGGACGACATTCTGCTTTCCCTGCAGGTTCCCAGAATCTCTCTGCCCAACCTACTAAAGGACATAGGTCAATTTGGTGAGATTTCGAATCTTAAGATTAATTATTCCAAATCGAATGCCCTAAATGTATCTCTTTCGCCCGAAGAAGTCACTCACTGCCAGGAATCCTTCCCGTTTCAGTGGAAGGCGGTAGCAATCACCTATCTGGGTGTCCAGATTGCGAGGAACATGGATGAATTGTATAATTTAAACTTTTTGAAGACCCTCGCTAAAATCCAAAGCGATCTGAAAGACTGGGCGCCCATAAACATCTCTTGGTTTGGCCGGGCTGCCTTGGTCAAGATGATAGTCCTTCCCCGCCTACTTTATCTACTACAATCAATCCCGATACGGCTGCCACCCTCCTTCTTTGCGACCTACAGGAAAGCCTGTACGCTTTTTTTGTGGAAGAACCAACCACCCCGCATAAAATACTCTCGCCTTACACTTCCTAAGGCGAGGGGCGGAATTGGTCTACCAGACCTACACAAGTATTACCTGGCATGCCACCTGACCAGGATCGTGGACTGGAAGATCCATTATCTGGAAAAAGCTTGGGTGTTCCTGGAAAGGCACTTTGTACACACTCCTACGCACATACTACCTTGGCTTCCCACCGACCGGTGGCCCCAAGGACTCAAAACCCACCCTTTAATATACCCCTCCTTAGCAGCCTTTAATAAGGCAAAAACCCACCACAGGCTTTCATCTCACCTGGGCCCAATGACGCCATTGCGGGGAAACCCTGACTTCCCCCCGGGAGAACCCTCATTTTTACTGGATGAATGGCCACATGCGGATATCCTTGCGCACCATCTATTCCTGAGGGGAACTCCTCGGTCTTATGAAGAGCTAGTGGCCGATTCACGTACGCGGGCGTTCCCATTCTGGCCCTATAGACAGATGAGACATTACCTATTTACCAAAGCTTTGAATGAGACTTGGACTAGACATCTCACCCCCTTCGAATCCCTGTGCTCACGCTCTTCCCCACAAAGACATGTGATCTCCTCCATATACTCCTACATACAGAATGTCGAGCCTACCCTGGCTACCAAACACTTACACGACTCCTGGGAAAGGGATCTGGGAATAACGCTCTCCTGTGAGGACTGGGAGAACATCTACACAATAGCGCATAAAGGTTCTCTGAATGCAGCGATCCAAGAAAATGGAACAAAATTATAACCAAGTGGTATAGAACCCCGACACGTTTACACAAATTCTCCCCATCCATTCCCAACACGTGCTGGAGGTGCAATGCGGGTGTGGGTTCGATGATTCACATATGGTGGGAGTGTAGTTCCATCCAGCCTTTTTGGGCGGAGGTACACTCTATCATCAAAAAGGTCACTACTTATGAACTCGACTATGGCCCTGCCCAGTTCCTCCTTCATCACTCATCCCTCCCCAAACATGACTACCACAAATCACTAGCCATGCATATGGTAAATGCAGCAAGACTGTGTGTTCCTTTTCATTGGCGCTCAACGAATGCTCCCACCATTAGAGAATGGCTGGCCAGGATAACCAAAATAGCTGAACTGGAGGAATTGATTCATACGTCACAAGAGCGCTTACATAAGTTCTCCCTAACCTGGGCTTGCTGGACCGACTTTAGGTACTCTGATGGTTACAAAGCATACTTCCCCCCATGAATCGGATCTGTTTTGAGCCTTATGAAACAATCGTGCCCCCCCCCCCCCCTGGTGGGTTCACCTCCCCTATATCTCTCCAAACTACAGATTGAAGTGGAGGCGTGTTGGAGGAGTAGAGCCCAATGGACCCCTCCTCCCCCCCCCTATTTCCCCACCCCCCCCTTATTTTATTTAATTTTTTATTGTTATTATTCTTTCGCTTCTCTCTTTATTCCTCATCTTTTGGGCTTTCCTCTTTTCTTCTTTCCCTGGCCCCTGATTATCACTGATCCCCTGTTCTTTCCTTGGACGCCCATTTTAGAGGGCACTATGTCAACACTTTGTAATGAGGGTGTCACAATACACCAAGAATACTCTTTGCCTGTAATGTGTATGTTTTTACAAACGCATGTATCGTTATTGATGTATTTTTCTTTTTGTTATGCTTTAATAAAATTCTTTGTGGAAGAAAAAAAAAATAGCGTAACTTACATAGAAACTAAAAGAGATTTTCTTTCACTTTCTCTTTGGCACTTAATAAAAGCCTCTGAAGATAAGACTATCTACGGTGAGCACGCTCATTAGTGTACGGAGCTCAGGGAGAGAAGACATAGAAAATCAGCCGGTCAGGTGAACAGTAAAGAAGTCACTGTAAGTAATATGAACTTTATTTGTTACACGGATTTATTGGAAGGAACGTTTTGAGTTATAACGATGTCGTTTATATACTAAAGAGAAAAAAAACAAATAGCGTGCGAGTCAGTAATTGTTATGCCGCGTACACACGCTCAGAGAAACAAGAAAACATGGATTTTTTTTCTTTTTCTTTTCGCTCAAATTTGTGTTGCATACACACGGTCGTCGGAATTGCATACAGACAATCGGAATTTCCAACCAGAACTTTTCTTGTCGGGAAAATTTGAGAAGCAGCTCTCAAATTTTTGTTGTCGGAAATGATAAAAGAAAAAGTCCGATGGAGCCTACACGCGAATTTCCGACCAAAAGCTCACATCGGACTTTTCTTGTCGGAATTTTCGATCGTGTGTACGCGGCATTAGTCAAGAAAACCGTGTTTTTTTTTTTTTTTTGACTGAATTTTGGCTCAAACTTGTGTTGCATGCACACAGTCACACAAATAGTGTCTGAAATTCCGACCGCCAAAGAACGCGGCGACGTACAACACTACAACGAGCCGAGATCAATGAAGTTCAATAGGAATCAAGCTCTTCTGCTTGATTCTGAGCATGCGTGTTTTTTTTTTGTGCGTCAGAATTGCATACAGACAATTGGAATTCCCGACAAGGACTTTTCTTGTCGGGAAAATTTGAGAACTGGCTCTCAAGTTTTTGTTGTCGGAAAATCTGACAGAAAAAAATCAAATGGAGCCCTACACATGGTCGGAATTTCCGACCATAAGCTCACATGGAAATTTTCTTGTCGGAATTTCTGATCGTGTGTACGCGGCATTTGTCAAGAAAACCGTGGATTTTTTTTTTTTCCGACTTTTGGCTCAAACTTGTGTTGCATGCACACGGTCACACAAATGTTGTCTGAAATTTTGACCAACAAAGAGCGGGGTGATGTACAACCAGTGCCGATCCTGACCTCCTTGGGGCCCTAAGCAAAATTACATGTCACATTAAAGTTGAAAAGCGGGGGGAGGGCTGCCGAAAATGTCCAGTTGATAAGCGGGGGGAGGGGGTGTTCTGCTATCGGAAATTACATCTTACATTAAAGTGAGAAGTGGGGGGAGGTGCTGACTTCTTACCTCTTCTCCCATGCATCCAGCGAGTTGAGAAGCGGGGTGAGGGTCCGAAAATGACTTCTCACCAGGCGGGGCCTCTAGTAATTTGGGGGGCCCTCTGCAGCTTTGTGGGGCCCTAAGCAGCTTGCATAGTGAGCCTATAGGGCGGATCGGCCCTGCGTACAACACTACAACGAGCCGAGATGAAGTTCAATAGGAATCGAGCTCTTCTGCTTGATTCTGAGCATGCGTGTTTTTTTTTTTTGTGCGTCAGAATTGCATACAGACAATTGGAATTCCCGACAAGGACTTTTCTTGTCGGGAAAATTTGAGAACTGGCTCTCAAGTTTTTGTTGTCGGAAAATCTGACAGAAAAAATCTAATTGAGCCCTACACACGGTCGGAATTTCCGACCAAAAGCTCACATCGGACTTTTCTTGTCTAAATTTCCGATTAGTCAAGAAAATCCTTAAAGGAACACTAAAGGTTCGTTTTTTATTAGATCAATTGATTGCTGTAAGCTAGAGCATTTTAATATCACTTACCTCGTTTTTCCTTTTGACTTCCAAAATACAGTAATCCAGGTTTAAAAATGCCATTTCCTGTCTCTCCTCTTCTTGCTTTCCACCAGCACCTGCATGGAGGAAAGCAGAATGTGCTCACCCCCTCCCTATGATTACAGCCCTGCGTGAAGATGCTCTATTAACCCTCATAAGCATGGAGGCTAGGTCTAATAGGAACTGTAGTTCCCATTAGGCCGTGATGTAGTAAGAATGAACGTGCACTGCAAACCAGGAAGTCAGTGAGAATAACAATTCAGGAGTGCTGGAGGTGAATAAACAGCTCGATTTCAACAGCTATCAAACTAGTTATAATGCAAAACATTACTTTTTACTTTATCAGCTACTGTCAGACTTTAATTTAAGAGGAAAATATTTTTGTCTTTACAACCCCTTTAAGCGTTAAAAGTGATTTAAGTTTTATTACATATGATTCTCAGTTTAACTGCAAATTTGTGAAAATATTGTAACTTTTTTGTTTCTTTCTTTCTACTGACCCTCGGTAAAGAAATATTGCAATTCATAGTACAAGAAAGCTCTACAATATTTGCAATGTGTTTTTACTAAATGCGTACAGGAGAACAAAATAGATGGTAAAAAAAAAAAGCAGGAAGGCAAAAAAAGATGGTGCAATATAGTGGTTGATTTACTAAAGGCAAATAGACTTTTCACTTTGCATTTTCCTTAGTGCCTGATGTGAAGCTCTGCTGACTTCCATCATCCAATCACATGCAAGCAAAAAACATATTTTTTTTTCCCTTGAACATGTTTGGGTATTCTTTGCAAAGTGAAATTTCACCGGATTTACCAAGCTCTAGAGAAAAAAATTCCCATGCAAAGTGCACAGGACCCTTTTCTTTAGTAAACCAACCCCATAGCAGAGCTTTTCTTCAGCAGGAGGCAGTGGTACACAGTTTTGCCACCTCCAGCTCTGAATGTATATACTGGAAAGGGGCGCTGGTGTATACTGGGGGGTTTATTGATACTGGGCTGGCTACTGGGGGGTCTATTTCTACTAAGGGGGTCAATTGTTGCTGGGGGGGGTTCTAATGTTTCGAGGGGGGTCTATATTGCTGGGGGGGTCTATTGTGACTGTTGAGCGATCTAGGTTTACTGGGGGGGGGTCTTATGAGAGGAGATTAAGCGGGGATATGATCCACATGTACAAATATATAAGGGGTCCATATAGTGAACTTGGTGTTGAGTTTTTCACTTTGCAGTCATCATAGAGGACAAGGGGGCGCTCTTTACGTCTGGAGGAAAAGAGATTTTACCTCCAAATATGGAAAGGTTTCTTCACAGTAAAAGCTGTGAAAATGTGGAACAGACTCCCTGCAGAGGTGGATCTGGCCAGATCAGTAGATTGCTTTAACCACTTCAAAACCGCACGCCGTCATATGACGTCCAAAAAGGGAATCTGTTATTCCGGGTGGACGTCATATGACGTCCTGTACTTTGTGTGGTGATATCTGAATGATGGGGCAGCTAGAGGCATCATTCAGATATCATTTTCTTCTGGCGGCTATCCTGCACACTGTGAGAATGATCATATCAGTGGTTCCGCCGCTTGATCGTTCTTATAGGCGGCAGAAGGGGACATCCCCCCCTCCCGCGGCCATCCGGTGCTTCTCCGGGCTCTCCGTTGCCATCTGGGGCCCGGAGAGATGATCGCCGTCCGCCTGATGTGCAGCATAGGGATGACTGGTCACCAGATGGTCACCAGTCATCCCTATGACCGTCGGAGACCTGGGCGCGATGTTATGAAGTCACGCCCGGGTACCCGTAAGCAAACAAACCGCGATTGCGGCTAGTAAGAATGAGATCGGTGAATTTTTTTTCAGGATCTCATGCTTTCCAGCCTGGAGGAGAGATGTGGGGTCTTACTGACCCCGCATCTCTCCTTAAAGAAGACCTGTCACACACATTTCCTATTACAAGGGATGTTTACATTCCTTGTAATAGGATTAAAAGCGATCGAAAAAATAAAAATTAAAATAAAAGTGTAAAAAATAAATAAGTAAAATAATAAATAAATTAATTAATTAAAATGCCCCTGTCCCCAGTAGCTCACGCTCAGAAGCGAACACACACGTAAGTCCCGCCCACGTATGTAAACGTCGTTTAAGCCACATATGTGAGGTGTCGCCACTTGCGTTTGAGCGTGTGCAACAATTCTAGCACTGGACCTCCTCTGCAACTCTAAACTGGTAACCTGTAAAAATGTTAAAGTGTCGTTTATGGAGATTTTTAAGTAAAGTTATTCCCCATAGATGAGGCGCAACCCAGCGATGGACATGCAAAGGTCTGCCCCAGAGAACACAGGCCGGCGTTTTGGGCGTACGCAGGGGCGTACCTAGAGCATTTGGCACCCGGGGCGGATCCAATATCTGGCACCCTCCTCCCCACATTAAAATGTAAAAACGCCCCACTGTGCCCCCTGCATACCCCTTTACATTACACAGTCGCCTGCACCTCTTTACATTACACTGCACCCTGCACCTCTGGACCCCTTTACATCACATAGCCCCCTGCACCCCTGGACCCTTTTACTCTACACAGCCCTCTGCACCTCTGAACCCCTTTACATTACACAGCACCCTGCACCTCTAGACCCCTTTACATTACACAGCACCCTGCACCTCTAGACTCCTTTACACTACACAGCCCTCTGCACCTCTGGACCCTTTTAAATTACATAGCACCCTGCACCTCTGGACCCCTTAACATTACACAGCACCCTGCACCTCTGGAACCCTTTACATTATACAGCACCCTGCACCTCTGGACCTCTTTACATTATACAGCCCACACATCTCTGGTCCCCCTGCATGTTACACAGACCCTGTTCAGTGCAGACACCCCCCCTTAGTGAAACCCCCCCTCAGTGCAAGCCCCCCTCAGTGCAACCCCCCCACCTCAGTGCAAACCCCCCTGAGTGCAAACACCCCCCTCAGTGAACCCCCCAGGTGCAAACACCCCCAGTGCAAACCCCCCTCAGTGAACCCCCCCCCCCCAGTGCAAACCCCCCTTAGTACAAACACCCCCCAGGTGCAAACACCCTCAGTGCAAACCCCCCCCCCCCCCCTTAGTAAAAAAAACCCCAGCCAGATGCAAACACCCCCCTCCCCATTCAGTACCTCAGATCAGTGCAGACAGTCACAGCAGCACATGGACAGAAGGTCCCCTCGGACCCCTCCCCCTCTGTACACACAAACAGAGAGGAAGGGGAGGCGGCGATTGCTTCACTCGGCTGTGCCTGTGAGAGGAGGGGATGGATGGTGCTGCGATGTCAACTCGCAACTCCCCCTCCTCTTGTACCGCAGCGCTCGTCAGCCAGCACTAGTGCCTGCCTAACAATCACTCAGATGCCGCGGCGCTCAGCGCTGGCATCGCTGCAGTCACTGGGGGAGCGCCGGCCTGACACCCCCCAGTGTGTGGCACCTGGTGCGGCCCGCCCCCTCCGCACCCCGCTTAGTACGCGTCTGGGCGTACGTTACGTTCACGGCGTACGTAGTGATCCGGCGTAGCTTAGGCAGTTGTGCCGGCCTAATTGTGAGCATGTGCATAAGGCCGCGTACACACGATCGGTTCAAACCGATGAGAATGGACTGAAGTCCAGTTTCATCGGTCCAAACCAACCGTGTGTACGGCCCATCGGTCCATCGTCCGTCGGACCAAAGTTTTAAAACTTGCTATAAAAATCTGACCGATGGACACCTGACCATCGGTCCTAAAACCCAATGGTTAGTACGCAAAAGCATCGGTCCAAAAACCCGCGCATGCTCAGAATCAAGTCGACGCATTCTTGGAAGCATTGAACTTCATTTTTTCAGCACGTCGTTGTGTTCTACGTCCCCGCGTTCTGACCCGATCGGATTTTGGACTGATGGTGTGTACGCACATCAGGCCACTTCAGCGGTGAACCGATGAAAACAGTCCGTCGGACCATTCTCATCGGTTTGAACCGATTGTGTGTACGCGGCCTAAGGGTGCAGTTTCATGCGTTCACGTCACGGCGCATGCGTGTTCGTGATACGCCGGGCGTAAAACACTGCACCATGCTCAGACCATCATTTGCATGGGTTCACTCCCACTTCCTGCGCCTTCGAAAATACGCTACGCTGGTGTATCTTGGTGAGCAATAGCTTGCTGAATACAGTGCATGCCTCGCGGGCATAGCGTACTGTGTGTGCGCTACGCCGGCGTAATGTGTGCCCACTCTCTGTGAATCCGGGCCTTATTCTCTACATTGTGACATCAAAAAATAAAAAAAAGCTGATAAGATTCTGAATTCAATTAAATGTTGTATTCTTTCTTTCTCTCTTTTCAGATTTGTCACAATGGCAGATCTAATAAGGGGCACAGACGCCGACATTGACACAAACAGAAAATCAATCAAAAATTTCCGCTTAGATGACTGCATACTGGGCAATCAGGGCTATGATCGGGTTCTGCTGCAGCTGTTTGGCTTGCCGGGTAATGGCAAGTCCTCCTTCATCAATTCCTGTATATTTGCTCTTGGAGAGGAAAAACAGTTTGGGAATTGGGCAGAAGAAGCAAACTCAGCTGGTGGAAGCACATTATCTAGAATTCCCCATAAACTCACAGAGGCCATAACAATGGTGGACAACCGTGGAATGCCGACATTGGCCGATCATGAGACTGGGGAAATTTATGCTCAGCTTGGTAAGTACATTGTTACAACTGTGCAGTACATTTCAAGTGTATCTAAACCCAAGAACAAAATGTAATATATTGTAGCTAATCAGTCCTTAACCGCTTCCCGCCTGGCCGTCATTTTGCTATAGGCAAAATTCAGTTATCCTGACCGGGCGTCATATGACATGTATCCTGACCGGGCAATATATGACGTCCAGCAGGATGAGGCACAATAGCACACCGCTACACTGAAACTTGGTAAAGAGTC
Source organism: Rana kukunoris (assembly GCA_029574335.1). Lineage (NCBI taxonomy): Eukaryota > Metazoa > Chordata > Amphibia > Anura > Ranidae > Rana > Rana kukunoris. The sequence goes on along the minus strand of JAJQKJ010001711.1, from coordinate 143,338 downwards.
TCTGGTGGAGGCTCTTTACCACGTGATTAGGCGTGTCCAATCACAGCTGATCACGATGTAAACAGGAAGAGCCGTTTATCGTCTTTTCCTCCCTTGTTTCTGATAGATGCGAGTAGAGGAGAGCCGATCGTCTGCCTTCCTGACAGGGGAGAGTTTGCGCTGATTGTTTATCAGCACAGCCCCCCCCTCTGCGGATTCCTGCCCAGGACCACCAGGTAGCCCACAAGAGATGGATGACCAGGGAGGCCAGTAAGTGCTCAAATAATGTCAATGAGTACCCACACATCTTGGCAGTCAGTCAGTGCCTGCCAGATGTCTCCTTGTCAGTGATGCCTAGCAGTGCCATCTATCAGTGTACATAAGTGCCAACTATCAGTGCCCACTTGTGCCACCTAACAGTGCCACCCATAAGTACCCATACGTACCCATCAGTGCCACCTATCAGTGCCCATCAGTAATGCCTATCAATGCCCATCAGTGCGGCATACCAGTGCCACCTATCAGTGCCCATCAGTGCCTTCAATCAGTGCCCATCAGTGCCTCCTAACAGTGCCCATCAGTGCTGCATACCAGTGCCACCTATCGGTGCTGCCTATCACTGTCCATTAGTGCCATCTCATCAGTGCCACCTCATCATCCATCATCCATCAGTGAAGGAGAAAATTACTTATTCACAACATTTTATAACAGAAACAAAGAAAAACTTTATTTTTTTTCGCTTAGAGTTCCTGCCAGTAACAAAAACTTCCTGTTCTAGGATGACAATGCTCAATCATTTCATTGTACTTTATTTATGATTAACAGTGTAATCATCAGTGGCGCCCGGTCCAGTGGTGCCGCCCCCCTTATCTCCTGTCTTTACTCCTGTCTGTGTACTCCTGTCTGTCTGTGTACTCTTGAGTGTCTGTACTCCTGTCTGTGTACTCCTGTCTGTATACTCCTGTCTGTATACTCCTGTGTGTCTGTACTCCTGTCTGTCTGTACTCATGTGTGTCTGTACTCCTGTCTGTAATCCTGTGTGTCTGTACTCCTGTCTGTCTGTACTCCTGTCTGTACTCCTGTGTGTCTGTACTCCTGTCTGTGTACTCCTGTCAGTGTACTCCTGTCTGTCTGTGTACTCCTGTCTGTGTACTCCTGTCTGTATACTCCTGTGTGTCTGTACTCCTGTCTGTAATCCTGTGTGTCTGTACTCCTGTCTGTGTACTCCTGTCTGTCTGTGTACTCCTGTTTGTACTCCTGTCTGTACTCCTGTCTAGTGATGAGCGGAATACGCCATATTCGATTTTGCGATATTTCGCGAATATATAGAAGAATATTCGCGAATATTCGTTAATAACGAATATTCGTGTATATCTAGTGCGAAATTTCGCTAGTGCGAATGCGAAATTGATTGCAAAATTCTCGTCAACACGCGAAAACGGAGATCATTTCCTGGATTACTAAACTAATATGCACTAAACACTAACTCTACTTACACAAACTTATATGACTAAACTAAAGCTAATTTTTTATTTTTTATATATATACACAAAACACAGAAGGGCAGAGAACGCATTGCGAATATTCGGCAACATAAAAGGATCGCTTCAGCTACTCGGCCCAGGGTCTCTAATCATACCAGCAATGCTTTTAGACGTCGATGGAGATCACTAGGATGTGATCTGTTTTAAAAATAAATTAAAAAATATATGAATATTCGCAATAGCGAATATTCACCGCAATATTCGATTTATTCGCGAATACTCGAATATGCAATATTCGTAACAAATATTCGCAATGCGAATATTCGTGAGCAACACTACTCCTGTCTATACTCCTGTGTGTCTGTACTCCTGTGTGTCTGTACTCCTGTCTGTCTGTACTCCTGTGTGTCTGTACTCCTGTCTGTCTGTACTCCTGTGTGTCTGTACTCCTGTCTGTCTGTACTCCTGTGTGTCTGTACTCCTGTGTGTCTGTACTCCTGTCTGTCTGTACTCCTGTGTGTCTGTACTCCTGTGTGTCTGTACTCCTGTGTGTCTGTACTCCTGTCTGTGTACTGTGATTCTATTTATGTGTTATGCTCCTGTTTTTCCGCTTGTGTGATTAGCTGTTCTGTAGCTGAAAGGGATTTGATTTTGGACGTGTAGAGAAAACATAAAGACAGTGTTGTTCTGGAATGTTATGGGATCAGTTGTGAGAAATAAATGATGATTTCTTTGTAGGAAATCTGGTGCCTCTTGACGAAAAGGTTAAATGGTGCGACGACTTTAATAAAAATATGAAGAGATTAGTGAAGCTGAACTTGGGCGCCACATTCGGAGTTTCAGATTTCATTGTGCCGATTTTTGTACACAGGTGAGTAGAAGAAGTCCGGAGAGAATGAACATTTCTTGATGCGCCTCAATAGATGTATGCAGATACATTTGGGACATTTTATAACTGAAGACCCGTATTGGAGTAGTCACATGACTGGCCAAGGTTGTGTGTACATATCTACAACTGTAGAAATAGAACAACCGCCCAAAACATATAAAGGGTGAGGTCACATGACAAATATTTTTAGCAATCTAATCCATCAATCTAATCCATGGCCATATTTGGGCAGTGATATCACTGCTATCCCACCCATTTGGTTGCATGGATTCCCAGCCCTGCAAGCAGTGGTTGCTAGGGATACAGCAGGTGGCCTACACTCCACACTCCTCTCCTGTACATAGTGCCCACTGTCATACCCTCCACACTCCTCTCTTGTACATACCGCCCACTGTCATTCCCTCCACACTCCTCTCCTGTACATACCGCCCACTGTCATACCCTCCACACTCCTCTCCTGTACATAGTGCCCACTGTCATACCCTCCACACTCCTCTCCTGTTCATACTGCCCCCATCATACCCTCCACACTCCTCTCCTGTACATACTGCCCACTGTCATACCCTCCACACTCCTCTCTTGTACATACTGCCCACTGTCATACCCTCCACACTCCTCTCCTGTACATACTGCCCCCACCATACCCTCCACACTCCTCTCCTGTACATACCGCCCACTGTCATTCCCTCCACACTCCTCTCCTGTACATACTGCCCACTGTCATACCCTACACACTCCTCTCCTGTACATACTGCCCACTGTCATACCCTCCACACTCCTCTCCTGTACACACTGCCTACTGTCATTCCCTCCACACTCCTCTCCTGTACATACTGCCCACTGTCATACCCTCCACACTCCTCTCCTGTACATACATAACGCCCACTGTCATACCCTCCACACTCCTCTCCTGTACATACTGCCCACTGCCCGTGCTGTAATGGTATGGCTCGTGGCACTCAGAGTTTTTTTTTAGAAGGATGCGGGGTACTCCTGTGCCAGCTTCACCAATGACTCTTGGGTCTAGGGTCATCCTATGTCCGATAGGGGCATAGGATGACTGAGAAATGATATCATGGATTACATGAGATGGGACAGTGATGATAATTCATGTATTGCAGGAGATCTTAAGATATTACAAGTTGTTCATTCGGAACTCAACAGGTTAATTGAAAAATGTTAATTGATGTTAAATTCCCTCCAACTCCCTGGCTGTAGTGAGGGGGCTTTCTGTGATTGCATTCTATTGTCTATTGTACTAATCTGGCTTCTGAAAGACCTTTCATTGTGGATGCCAATGACACTGTATGGTGTGAAAATACTATTGATGATAATATGTGATTTGAATAGCAGGTGAGAGTCATAACGTCTGACTTGTCAGCTGCAATAATCAGTTCATGTTAATTATGTCAGATTCGGTGCCAGAACGTCTGACATAGGAATGTGTATTATGCAGGTAAATAGCTTATTGTCGGAGTCAGGACGTCTGGGGAATGATCAGCTCATCTGAATGTCATTATCTAAAAGGATGTGTATTGGGGACTCGTTAGCCCCCCCATTGTGTGATGTTGTGGGTGGAGTGTGTCTTTGTCCCTTTGATTACTGCAGCATGCTTTTTGGTGTATAAAAGACTGAGTGTTACCATTAAAAGTATTCATTCATTTTGGAACCAGAAACAGAGCTGTGAGTCTCGTTATTCTGGGAAATGGAATGGGTCGTGTCTGCCGGATTGTGGAGTGTCGGATAAGCTGTCTTGGGTTGGTGGAATGGAAATAGTAAACGGTGGTGACCGTTACAGTTGCCTGTAATACTGTTATCAAAAAATAAATCTACATTGTAATGGAATGTTTTATTTTCTTGTGTAGTGTAAAAAACAAGATCCCACAGGAGGAAAAGGAATCATATAGAAGAATGTTGGATAAAGCACGAAAACTAACAGGTAATGTGTCTTAGCAGACCTAATATTTTTTGATTTAGAAAAAAAATAAAAAATGCATTTACTTTGGCACATTGGACTCATTTTAAAGAGCCCCCCCCCCCTCCAGGTCCCATTATACTCCTTTTCAGTCTCTAATCGGGTCTGGAGGGGGGCTTCTCGGCCTTTCGGCTAAGATCAAGTGTAGTATCTGTTCTTATCAGTTGCCAGGAGGTGGCGCTATGCTAACCGTCCCTAGTACACCGCGGGGTGGAAAGGGATGGCGGTGGCAGATGCAGAACCTGCTGGCGTGGAGGTGACAGCCTTCTGATCGGGACGGAGAAACATGCGGTCGAAGCCTGAAGGGTCGGGTCCCTGGCATTCTGGCCTGGATTTGATGCCGTTCCTAACCTGCCAGTTTCTTCAACCTCACCCTACTGTTAAGGGGGGGTCATTTTGCAGGCTTGTACCTCCCGAATATAATTAGGTGGGGAGCGAAAGAGGCGAAGGGGAGAGTTTGGTTTGATTGAGCTCTCTCTATGATCTTCCGGAGCTCCCGTTCCTTCCTGGTAGGGAAGGGGGCTGTGTCTGTCCGGGCTGTTGGTCAGGGTTGTGAGAAAAGCCTATGGTGAATGTGCCCGTAGAATCAGCTAGTACCTCTTGAATATGATTAGGTAGGGAGTGAAATAGGTGATGGGGGAGGCTTGTAGGCTCAGGCTTTCTCCCCGAGCTTCCGGAGCTCTCGTATCATGGGGGCACGCCTGCAAGCTAACCCCCTAGGAAAAGAGCTTCCCAGAAGGCAGTTATCTAATGCGGGGAGGAGCCGAGACATCCGCCGATGGATTTTAGAAGAGGAGGATCAGAGCCACTCTGTGCAAAACGAGCTGCACAGTGAAGGTAAGTATAACATGTTTGTTATTTAAAAACAAAAAAAATAGGAACCTTTAAAATCCCTTTAACCACTTCAGCCCCGGACCATTACGCAGGTAAAGAACCTGGCCAGTTTTTGAGATTCGGCACTGTGTCAATTTAACTGACAATTGTGCGGTCGTGCGACGTGGCTCCCAAACTAAATTGGCGTTCTTTTTTTCCCCACAAATAGAGCTTTCTTTTGGTGGTATTTGATCACCTCTGCGGTTTTTATTTTTTGCGTTACAAACAAAAATAGAGCGACAATTTTTAAGAAAAAAAACTATGTTTTTTACTTTTTGCTATAATAAATATCCCCCCCAAAATATTTTTTTTCCTCGGTTTAGGCCGATACGTATTCTTCTACATATTTTTGTTAAAAAAATGGCAATAAGCTTTTATCGATTGGTTTGCGCAAAATTTATAGCGTTAACAAAATAGGGGACAGTTTTATGGCATTTTTATAAATATTTTTTTTTTTTACTATCAATGGCGGCAATCAGGTATTTTTTTCGTGACTGCGACATTATGGCGGACACATCAGACACTTTTGACACATTTTTGGAACTAAAAGAGCGAAAAGTGATATAAAAATGCACTGATTACTGTGAAAATGACAATAGCAGTGAAGGGGTTAACCACTAGGGGGCGCTAAGGGGTTAAGTGTTGCCCTAAGGGAGTGATTATTACTGTAGGGGGGCGTGGCTGAATGTGTGATGTCACTGATCGTCGTTACATATACCAGGGAACAGACGATCAGTGACACTGTCACACCGAAGAACGGGGAAGATGCGTTTACACTCACCTCTCCCCGTTCTCCAGCTCCTGTGACCGATCGTAGGACACCAGCGGCGATCGGGTCTCGCGACCGTGGTCACGGAGCTTTGGACCGGGTCGGGGGCGCGACCCATGGATGGGCACTTAAAGGGGACGTACAGGTACGTGCCTGTGACCAGCCGTGCCATTCTGCCGACGTAAATGTGCAGGAGGCGGTCCTTAAGTGTTTAAGCAGGGGTGGACTGACGACTCATGGGGTCCTCGGGCAATAGGAGATTATGGGGTCACACAGTACTGTATACACATACAGTATATACACACAGTAAACGCACGCTGAGAAGGTACTGGAGAGTTAGGCTGCATTCACACTGTAACCGTGCGTCCCTCACCGCGAATATCGGCGACAAATGTGAGGCGTTTTGTACCGCGATTTGCGGGTACAAAACGCCTAGTTTTTAACCCCCTTTTTGGAGAGGTCCACTATCTCCTATGCCGAACGCCGAAGCCGCCGGAAAAAAAGGCTCCGGGACTTGTTTTGAGCTTCAGGCGTCCGGCGTTCGGCGTGGAGATGTGAACCATCTCCATAGAGGGGAATGTTAAATTTCCCCTCTGGCGTATGCGGCGTCGGGCGTATATACGCCTAGATGTGAATGGAGCCTTAGACCAAAAGAATGTCGGTAAGGGATATTTCAGGGACAGATGTAAAAAAAAAAAAACACAGATTTTTTACATACTGTCCCTGGTTTTACTGAGGCTGGCAACTCTAATGGGGCCCCCCAGTGGCATGGGGCCCTCGGGCAAATTGTCAGTCCGCCCCTGTCTTTAACCACTTGCTTACTGGGCACTTATACCCCCCTCCTGCCCAGGTGATATTTCAGCTTCCGGCACTGCGTCGCTTTAACTGACAATTGCGCGGTCGTGCGACGTGGCTCCCAAACAAAATTGGCGTCCTTTTTTCCCCACAAGTAGAGCTTTCTTTTGGTGGTATTTGATCACCTCTGCGGTTTTTATTTTTTGCGCTATAAACAAAAAAGTGCGACAATTTTGAAAAAAATACAATATTTTTTACTTGTTGCTATAATAAATATCCCAATTTAAAAAAAAAACTTTCTTTTTCTCAGTTTAGGGCGATACGTATTCTTCTACATATTTTTGGTAAAAATAAAAAAAAATCGCAATAAGCGTCTGGTTTGCGCAAAATTTATAGTGCCTACAAAATAGGGGACAGAATTATTATTTTTTATTATTTATTTTTTTACTAGAAATGGTGGCGATCTGCGATTTTTATTGGGACTGCGACGTTATGGCGGACACATCGGACACTTTTGACACATTTTTGGCGTCATTCACATTTATACTGCGATCGGTGCTATAAAAATGCACTAAATACTGTATAAATGTGACTGGCATTGAAGGGGTTAACACTAGGGGGTGAGGAAGGGGTTAAATGTATTCCCTGCATAGTGTTCTAACTGTGGGGGGAGGGGGGTGACTGGGGAGGTGACCGATCTGTGTCTCAATGTACAAGAGACACAGATCGGTCTCCTGCTCTCCCGAGACAGAACGCTGTCTCTATGTAAAACGGCAATGAGAGATGATCTATGAGATCATCTCTCATTCGCCGCACAGATCGCATCGCAACGGCCACTCTGATTGGCCGTTCGCGACGATCTGTGATTGGCTGTGTCCAAGGGACACGGGCAACACAGTGTTTCCCCGCAGCGCGCTCTGGGGCGCGCGCCGGGAAGCAGCTAGTGACAAGCCATCAATTGATGGCTTGTTGGCAATTTTGATCCGCGCTAAAGCCGTCATTCGGCTGTAGCGCGGATCTCAAGTAGTTAATGCCGCGTACACACGATCACTTTTTGTGATGAAAAAAAAACATTGTTTTCAAAGACGTCATTTAAAATCACCGTGTGTGGGCAAAACGTCGTTTTATGTCTTCCAAAAAAACGACCAAAAATAAATTCCAACATGCTTGAATTTTTTGTGTTGTTTTTCAAAACGTCGTTTTTTGTGTCATAAAAAGTGATGGTGTGTGGGCAAAACGACGTTGAAAACGACGTTTTTAAAGCCGCGCATGCTCAGAGGCAAGTTATGAGACGGGAGCTTTAATGGAACAGAGTGCCGTGGAACGTGGTGTGCGTCACCGCGCTTTGCTAGAGCGTTTTGGAAAATGAAGTTTGAAAAACGTCGTTTTTTTTTCATCATAAAAAGTGATCGTGTGTACGCGGCATAAGTGTTGATTACCTTGATGATCTGTTCAAATTTCTGTTACTTTTAGTTTATCAGTTGCAGAAAAGGTCCATATCTTGTATTTTTATGTTTTCTCTTTTTCTAATTTTTCTTCTTTTTTTTTTTTTTTCGTTCTCAGGAATCATTCCGGTCATTTTACTGACCCACAAATCCAAAGGAGGGCAGAAAGAAATGTGTTCCTTTTTTGAAGATTTGGGAATTGAACCACAAAAAATATTCACCACTGAGAATTATATCAAGGAAGACCATCAGAAACTCCGGGAGAAGGACGAGCTGATCCTGAAAATCCTCTCTCAGATTCTAGAGGACGTCAAGTTCACTATGAGAAACGAAAGAAATGCAAAAGATGAAAAAGAATATCGACTGACATTTGTGTTGGAATACTTAAACAACATAAGCAAAATGGAGGAGAAAGCACTTCCTCCTCCTATTACTCCAGCAAGAGGATGTTGTATCTCATAACCTCACATAACAGCAACAGTGCAAGAGGAGAAATACATGTACAGTGGAACCTCGGTTTACGAGTAACGCGGTTAAAGCGAAATTCCACCCTTAAAACCACTTTCTTTCATCCCATCCAGCATACTGGCGTCAGCGCCAGTAAGCTGTTTTATTTTATTTTTTTAATCCATGTACTTACTTTATAATAGATCATTTAATTTTGGGCGCACCGCGGTGTATGTCGCCGCTATAAGGCGTCACGCCTTCCTGAAACAGCCGACCAGCGTTCGGCTCTTCTCGGCGCCTGCGCACAGACCCAGGAGCTGACTGCGCAGGCGCCGTACATAGCCACGTCACGCCTTCCTGAAACAGCCGACTAGCGTTCGGCTCTTCTCAGCACCTGCGCAAAGACCCAGGAGCTGACTGCGCAGGCGCCGTATATAGCCACGTCACGCCTTCCTGAAACAGCCGACTAGCGTTCGGCTCTTCTCAGCACCTGCGCAAAGACCCAGGAGCTGACTGCGCAGGCGCCGTATATAGCCACGTCACGCCTTCCTGAAACAGCCGACTAGCGTTCGGCTCTTCTCAGCACCTGCGCAAAGACCCAGGAGCTGACTGCGCAGGCGCCGTATATAGCCACGTCACGCCTTCCGGAAACAGCCGACCAGCGTTCGGCTCTTCTCGGCGCCTGCGCACAGACCCAGAAGCTGACTGCGCAGGCGCCGTACATAGCCGCGTCACGCCTTCCTGAAACAGCCGACTAGCGTTCGGCTCTTCTCAGCACCTGCGCAAAGACCCAGGAGCTGACTGCGCAGGCGCGGTATATAGCCGCGTCACGCCTTCTGGAAACAGCCGACTAGCGTTCGGCTCTTCTCAGCACCTGCGCAAAGACCCAGGAGCTGACTGCGCAGGCGCCGTATATAGCCACGTCACGCCTTCCTGAAACAGCCGACTAGCGTTCGGCTCTTCTCAGCACCTGCGCAAAGACCCAGGAGCTGACTGCGCAGGCGCCGTATATAGCCACGTCACGCCTTCCTGAAACAGCCGACTAGCGTTCGGCTCTTCTCAGCACCTGCGCAAAGACCCAGGAGCTGACTGCGCAGGCGCCGTATATAGCCACGTCACGCCTTCCGGAAACAGCCGACCAGCGTTCGGCTCTTCTCGGCGCCTGCGCACAGACCCAGAAGCTGACTGCGCAGGCGCCGTACATAGCCGCGTCACGCCTTCCTGAAACAGCCGACTAGCGTTCGGCTCTTCTCAGCACCTGCGCAAAGACCCAGGAGCTGACTGCGCAGGCGCGGTATATAGCCGCGTCACGCCTTCTGGAAACAGCCGACTAGCGTTCGGCTCTTCTCGGCGCCTGCGCACAGACCCAGAAGCTGACTGCGCAGGCGCCGTATATAGCCGCGTCACGCCTTCCGGAAACAGCCGACTAGCGTTCGGCTCTTCTCGGCGCCTGCGCACAGACCCAGGAGCTGACTGCGCAGGCGCCGTATATAGCCGCGTCACGCCTTCCGGAAACAGCCGACCAGCGTTCGGCTCTTCTCGGCGCCTGCGCACAGACCCAGGAGCTGACTGCGCAGGCGCCGTATATAGCCACGTCACGCCTTCCTGAAACAGCCGACTAGCGTTCGGCTCTTCTCGGCGCCTGCGCACAGACCCAGAAGCTGACTGCGCAGGCGCCGTGTATAGCCACGTCACGCCTTCCTGAAACAGCCGACTAGCGTTCGGCTCTTCTCGGCGCCTGCGCACAGACCCAGAAGCTGACTGCGCAGGCGCCGTGAATAGCCGGTCCTAGTTCGGGCTTTTTTCGGAGAGCGTGACGCGGCTATATACGGCGCCTGCGCAGTCAGGTTCTGGGTCTGTGCGCAGGCGCCGAGAAGAACCGAACGCTAGTCGGCTGTTTCAGGAAGGCGTGACGCCTTATAGCGGCGACATATAGTCTTTCCGAGGTCAGCCCATATGTCCTCAGGCCTTTCCGGCCATTTCCGACGCCCCTCCTGTCTCTGGCCACCTGCGGTATTGCATGCCATTGAAGTCAATGCGAAACAAATTATTTTCATTTCCATTGACTTCTATGGGGAAACTTGATTTGATATGCGAGTGCTTTCAATTACAAGCGTTCTCCTGCAACGGATTATACTCGTAATCCGAGGTTCCACTGTACTACATCTTAGCTAAGCTATATGGTCAAAAGTCTGTGTACCCCTGACCATCACACCTACATGAAATTGTTGGACATCCCATGCCATAATCACGGCTCTTAATTTAGAGGCGTTTTTCCCTTTTCCCCTCCTCCAGCCATGGGCGTCCGCTGAAATTTTTTCAGGGAGGGCCACTTCGGCAGCGGCGATACTCAGTCGCATTTTAACCTTTATTCAAACGCTAGCGAGGGTTAAAAGCGCCCCGCTAGCGACCGAATAGTGCAGCTAAAATTACGGTAAAGCTCCACTTTTTAGTGTCCCTTTACCGATAATACGGCCAGCTGGCAGTGTGAAATGGCTCTTGAGATAATTCAGCTTCTCTCCATGTCCATATAAATATAGCCTGTACAGACCCCCCTCTATTAAGCACAGATGAACCGCCCCCCTTCAGCACAGACCCCCCCCATTCAGCACAGACCCCTCCATTCAGCACAGATGGACCCCCCTTCAGCACAGATCCCTCCATTCAGCACAGATGGACCCCCCTTCAGCACAGACCCCTCCATTCAGCACAGATGGACCCCCCTTCAGCACAGACCCCCCATTCTGCACAAACCCCTCTATTCAGCACAGATGAACTGCCCCCCTTCAGCACAGACCCCCCATTCAGCACAGACCCCTCCATTCAGCACAGATGGACCCCCCTTCAGCACAGACCCCTCCATTCAGCAAAGATGGACCCCCCTTCAGCACAGACCCCTCCATTCAGCACAGATGGACCCCCCCTTCAGCACAGACCCCTCCATTCAGCACAGATGGACCCCCCTTCAGCACAGACCCCCCATCCTGCACAAACCCCTCTATTCAACACAGATGAACCGCCCCCCTTCAGCACAGACCCCCCCATTCAGCACAGACCCCTCTATTCAGCACAGATGGACCCCCCTTCAGCACAGACCCCATCCATTCAGCACAGATGGACCCCCCTTCAGCACAGACCACTCCATTCAGCACAGATTAACCACCCCCTTCAGCATAGACCCCCCTATTCATCACAGACCCCTCCATTCAGCACAGATGGACCCCCCTTCAGCACAGACCCCTCCATTCAGCACAGATGGACCCCCCTTCAGCACAGACCCCTCCATTCAGCACAGATCCCCCTTCAGCACAGATGAACCGCCCCCTTCAGCACAAACCCCCCTTTAGCACAGGCCAATTGCCCCCCCTTGCCCTATGGAGCGAATGCCCATGATAACAGCCTCCATTCTTCTGCGGGTGCACTATTTGTCGCCCCGCCCAAAAACAATTACCACCAGCCGCCACTGTTTTGGAGTGTCTGTGTGCCCATTTGTGAGGTCAGGTACATTCAGCACAGATGGACCCCCCTTTAGCACAGACCCCCCATCCTGCACAAACCCCTCTATTCAGCACAGATGAACCGCCCCCCTTCAGCACAGACCCCCCTATTCAGCACAGACCCCTCCATTCAGCACAGATGGACCCCCCTTCAGCACAGACCCCATCCATTCAGCACAGATGGACCCCCCTTCAGCACAGACCACTCCATTCAGCACAGATTAACCGCCCCCTTCAGCATAGACCCCCCTATTCATCACAGACCCCTCCATTCAGCACAGATGGACCCCCCTTCAGCACAGACCCCTCCATTCAGCACAGATGGACCCCCCTTCAGCACAGACCCCTCCATTCAGCACAGTTTGACCCCCCCTTTAGCACAGATCCCTTCATTCAGCACAGATGGACCCCCCTTCAGCACAGACCCTCTATCCTGCACAAACCCCTCTATTCAGCACAGATGAACCGCCCCCTTCAGCACAGACCCCCCCATTCAGCACAGACCCCTCCATTCAGCACAGATGGACCCTCTTCAGCGCAGACCCCTCCATTCAGCACAGATGGACCCCCCTTCAGCACAGATCCCTCCATTCAGCACAGATGGACCCCCCTTCAGCACAGACCCCTCCATTCAGCACAGATGGACCCCCCTTCAGCACGGACCCCTCCATTCAGCACAGTTTGACCCCCCCTTTAGCACAGATCCCTTCATTCAGCACAGATGGACCCCCCTTCAGCACAGACCCTCTATCCTGCACAAACCCCTCTATTCAGCACAGATGAATCGCCCCCTTCAGCACAGACCCCCCCATTCAGCACAGACCCCTCCATTCAGCACAGATGGACCCCATTCAGCACAGATGGACCCCCTTCAGCGCAGACCCCTCCATTCAGCACAGATGGACCCCCCTTCAGCACAGATCCCTCCATTCAGCACAGATGGACCCCCCTTCAGCACAGACCCCCCAATTCTGCACAAACCCCTTTATTCAGCACAGATGACCCCCCCCCCCCTTCAGCACAGACCCCCCCATTCAGCACAGATCCCCCTTCAGCACAGATGGACCCCCTTTAAGCACAGACCCCCTTCATCAGCACATACTCCCCCTTCAGCACAGATGAACCCCCCATTCAGCACAAACCCCCCTTTAGCACAGGCCAATTGCCCCCCCTTGCCCTATGGAGCGAATGCCCATGATAACAGCCTTCATTCTTCTGCGGGTGCACTATTTGTCGCCCCGCCCAAAAACAATTACCACCAGCCGCCACTGTTTTGGAGTGTCTGTGTGCCCATTTGTGAGGTCAGGTACTAATGATAGATGAGAAGACCTGCCTCACAATCGGCATTGCAACTCATCCCAAAGTCAGGGCTGTGAGCAGGACACTCGAGTTCTTCCACACCAAACTGGTCAAACCTTGTCTTTGTATGCAGGGGCATGGTTATGCTGGGACATAGAAATGTCTTCTCAGAACGGTTCCTACAAGGTTGGAAGAGCACAGTTGTCCACGTCTTGGTATGATGCAGCATTAAAGGGGTTGTAAAGGTAAAAAAACGAATTATCTTCCTTTCCCTTAGTGCAGTCCTCCTTCACTTACCTCATGCTTCCATTTTGATTTTAAATGTCCTTATTTCTTCTGAGAAATCCTCACTTCCTGTTCTTCTGTCTGTAACTCCACACAGTAATGCAAGGCTTTCTCCCTGGTGTGGAGTGTCATGCTCGCCCCCGCTTTTGGACTACTGGAGAGTCAGGACACCCACTAACACAGCTCTTTTCTCTATCTGCAACTTAGAGTGCGTCCTGACTCTCCTGCAGTCCAAGGGAGGGTAGCGAGCATGAGACTCCACACCAGGGAGAAAGCCTTGCATTACTGTGTGGAGTTACAGACAGAAGAACAGGAAGTGAGGATTTCTCAGAAGAAATAAGGACATTTATAAGCAAAATGGAAGGATGAGGTAAGTGAAGGAGGACTGCACTAAGGGAAAGGAAGATATTTAGAAAATAAAAGACGAACCTTTACAAACCCTTTAAGTTAGAAAAAGCCACATCCTTACTGTGGAGGAAGCATATTGTGAGAAAAAGAACAGATACTGAGGGCTTCCTGAGTTTGTGGTGAAGGTTTTTATTGCTCAATAAAGAAAACAGGAAGCAAGAACAGTTGTCATTTCAAAGATAAAAAAACACTCCAACAAAGTTCAATTTCAAAGCGATAAACGCGCTTTCTATATGTATTGATAATATCATGGCCGATCCTAGGCAGGGTGCACAGGGTGATCATCTCCTGTACTATGTCTGCAGTCTCTGACCATGTCCTGTATCATGTCTGCAGTCTCTGAACATCTCCTGTACTATGTCTGCAGTCTCTGACCATCTCCTGTACTGTGTCTGCAGTCTCTGACCATCTCCTGTACTATCTCTGCAGTCTCTGATCATCTCCTGTACGTGTCTGCAGTCTCTGACCATCTCCTGTACTGTGTCTGCAGTCTCTGACCATCTCCTGTACTATCTCCGCAGTCTCTGACCATCTCCTGTATCATGTCTGCAGTCTCTGACCATCTCCTGTATCATGTCTGCAGTCTCTGACCATCTCCTGTATCATGTCTGCAGTCTCTGACTATCGCCTGTACTATCTCTGCAGTCTCTGACTATCTCCTGTACTATCTCTGCAGTCTCTGATCATCTCCTGTACTATCTCTGCAGTCTCTGATCATCTCCTGTACTATCTCTGCAGTCTCTGATCATCTCCTATACTATCTCTGCAGTCTCTGATCATCTCCTGTACTATCTCTGCAGTCTCTAATCATCTCCTGTACTATCTCTGCAGTCTCTGACCATCTCCTGTATCATGTCTGCAGTCTCTGACCATCTCCTGTATGATGTCTGCAGTCTCTGACTATCTCCTGTACTATCTCTGCAGTCTCTGATCATCTCCTGTACTATCTCTGCAGTCTCTGATCATCTCCTGTACTATCTCTGCAGTCTCTGATCATCTCCTGTACTATCTCTGCAGTCTCTGATCATCTCCTGTACTATCTCTGCAGTCTCTGACTATCGCCTGTACTATCTCTGCAGTCTCAGACTATCTCCTTTACTATCTCTGCAGTCTCGGACTATCTCCTGTATCATGTCTGCAGTCTCTGATCATCTCCTGTACTATCTCTGCAGTCTCTGACTATCTCCTGTACTATGTCTGCAGTCTCTGATCATCTCCTGTATCATGTCTGCAGTCTCTGATCATCTCCTGTAGTATCTCTGCAGTCTCTGACTATCTCCTGTACTATCTCTGCAGTCTCTGACTATCTTCTGTACTATGTCTGCAGTCTCTGATCATCTCCTGTACTATCCCTGCAGTCTCTGACTATCTCCTGTACTATCTCTGCAGTCTCTGATCATCTCCTGTACTATCTCTGCAGTCTCTGATCATCTCCTGTACTATCTCTGCAGTCTCTGACTATCGCCTGTACTATCTCTGCAGTCTCAGACTATCTCCTTTACTATCTCTGCAGTCTCGGACTATCTCCTGTATCATGTCTGCAGTCTCTGATCATCTCCTGTACTATCTCTGCAGTCTCTGACTATCTCCTGTACTATGTCTGCAGTCTCTGATCATCTCCTGTATCATGTCTGCAGTCTCTGATCATCTCCTGTATCATGTCTGCAGTCTCTGACTATCTCCTGTACTATCTCTGCAGTCTCTGACTATCTTCTGTACTATGTCTGCAGTCTCTGATCATCTCCTGTACTATCCCTGCAGTCTCTGACTGTCTCCTGTACTATGTCTGCAGTCTCTGATCATCTCCTGTATCATGTCTGCAGTCTCTGATCATCTCCTGTATCATGTCTGCAGTCTCTGACTATCTCCTGTACTATCTCTGCAGTCTCTGACTATCTTCTGTACTATGTCTGCAGTCTCTGATCATCTCCTGTACTATCCTTGCAGTCTCTGACTATCTCCTGTACTATCTCTGCAGTCTCTAAACTATCTCCTGTACCATGTCTGCAGTCTCTGATCATCTCCTGTACTATCCCTGCAGTCTCTGACTATCTCCTGTACTATGTCTGCAGTCTCTGACTATCTCCTGTACTATGTCTGCAGTCTCTAACTATCTCCTGTACTATGTCTGCAGTCTCTGACTATCTCCTGTACTATCTATGCAGTCTCTAAACTATCTCCTGTACCATGTCTGCAGTCTCTGATCATCTCCTGTACTATCCCTGCAGTCTCTGACTATCTCCTGTACTATGTCTGCAGTCTCTGACTATCTCCTGTACTATGTCTGCAGTCTCTGACTATCTCCTGTACTATCTCTGCAGTCTCTGATCATCTCCTGTACTATCTCTGCAGTATCTGATCATCTCCTGTACTATCTCTGCAGTCTCTGATCATCTCCTGTACTATCTCTGCAGTCTCTGATCATCTCCTGTACTATCTCTGCAGTCTCTGACCATCTCCTGTATCATGTCTGCAGTCTCTGACCATCTCCTGTATCATGTCTGCAGTCTCTGACTATCTCCTGTACTATCTCTGCAGTCTCTGATCATCTCCTGTACTATCTCTGCAGTCTCTGATCATCTCCTGTACTATCTCTGCAGTCTCTGATCATCTCCTGTACTATCTCTGCAGTCTCTGATCATCTCCTGTACTATCTCTGCAGTCTCTGACCATCTCCTGTATCATGTCTGCAGTCTCTGACCATCTCCTGTATCATGTCTGCAGTCTCTGACTATCTCCTGTACTATCTCTGCAGTCTCTGATCATCTCCTGTACTATCTCTGCAGTCTCTGATCATCTCCTGTACTATCTCTGCAGTCTCTGATCATCTCCTGTACTATCTCTGCAGTCTCGGACTATCTCCTTTACTATCTCTGCAGTCTCGGACTATCTCCTGTATCATGTCTGCAGTCTCTGATCATCTCCTGTACTATCTCTGCAGTCTCTGACTATCTCCTGTACTATGTCTGCAGTCTCTGATCATCTCCTGTATCATGTCTGCAGTCTCTGATCATCTCCTGTAGTATCTCTGCAGTCTCTGACTATCTCCTGTACTATCTCTGCAGTCTCTGATCATCTCCTGTACTATCTCTGCAGTCTCTGATCATCTCCTGTACTATCTCTGCAGTCTCTGACTATTATCGCCTGTACTATCTCTGCAGTCTCAGACTATCTCCTTTACTATCTCTGCAGTCTCTGACTATCTCCTGTATCATGTCTGCAGTCTCTGACTATCGCCTGTACTATCTCTGCAGTCTCAGACTATCTCCTTTACTATCTCTGCAGTCTCTGACTATCTCCTGTATCATGTCTGCAGTCTCTGATCATCTCCTGTACTATCTCTGCAGTCTCTGACTGTCTCCTGTACTATGTCTGCAGTCTCTGATCATCTCCTGTATCATGTCTGCAGTCTCTGATCATCTCCTGTATCATGTCTGCAGTCTCTGACTATCTCCTGTACTATCTCTGCAGTCTCTGACTATCTTCTGTACTATGTCTGCAGTCTCTGATCATCTCCTGTACTATCCCTGCAGTCTCTGACTATCTCCTGTACTATCTCTGCAGTCTCTAAACTATCTCCTGTACCATGTCTGCAGTCTCTGATCATCTCCTGTACTATCCCTGCAGTCTCTGACTATCTCCTGTACTATGTCTGCAGTCTCTGACTATCTCCTGTAATATGTCTGCAGTCTCTGACTATCTCCTGTACTATGTCTGCAGTCTCTAACTATCTCCTGTACTATGTCTGCAGTCTCTGACTATCTCCTGTACTATCTCTGCAGTCTCTGATCATCTCCTGTACTATCCCTGCAGTCTCTGACTATCTCCTGTACTATGTCTGCAGTCTCTGACTATCTCCTGTACTATGTCTGCAGTCTCTGACTATCTCCTGTACTATGTCTGCAGTCTCTGACTATCTCCTGTACTATGTCTGCAGTCTCTGACTATCTCCTGTACTATGTCTGCAGTCTCTGACTATCTCCTGTACTATCTCTGCAGTCTCTGATCATCTCCTGTACTATGTCTGCAGTCTCTGACTATCTCCTGTATCATGTCTGTAGTATGTCTGGGGACTCCTTCTAATAGAAGCCCTCTTAAAGGATAAGTTCACCTTTTTAACCACTTCAGTTCCACTTCATGACCAGGTCATTTTCTTTGCAATGCGGCACTGCGTTACTTTAACTGAAAATTGCGCGGTCGCACTACACTGTACCCAAGTAAAATGTCCTTTTGTTCCCACAAATAGGGCTTTCTATTACATATTATCATAAGCATAAACTTGGTAAACCAACAATGGTTTGTAAGCAGACAATATGGCCAGCAGGCATGTACTGGCTATAGGGACTACAGGGAGTTTCCCGGTGGGCCGTTGGCTCATTGGGCCGGTTTCAGTGACAGCCTGACACACACACACACACATTTCATGCAGTAATGTGGGAAGGATGAGAAAAATACAGAGGAGAATAAGTGAAATAATAAAAGAGGAGAGTGAGGACTCCTTATGTTGTGCTACTTATGTTTTTTTTTTTTTAAATTGCATTGTTTATTGTGAAAATGACATTTTCAGTTTGGGAGTTAACCACAAGGGGGCACTGAAGGGGTTATGTGTGACCTAATGTGTGTTTCTAACTATAGGGGGGTGTGGCTGTAGGTGGGACGTCATTGATTGTCTCTCCCTATAAAAGGGCTCACGCAATCGATGACGCCGCCACAGTGAAGAACCTACGGCTGGGTACTAGCACAGGATGTACCTGTACATGCATGTGCCCAGCCGTGCCATTCTGCCGGCGTATATGTGCAGGAGGTGGTCCTTAAGTGGTTAAAAGAAAAAAATAGCCCAAAGGTAACATATGCATTAGAAGGGAAAGGATCGACATTGGTCCCGGTGTTGCTAAATGCAGCAAAGGGCCTAATTCCAAAAAAATTGGTTACACCCACAGAGGCCAACCATAAAAGAATGGATACACAGAGTTGACTACGTTTCAGAGATGGAATTTCTGAGACGGGTGGACCTGGGAGAAGAGGCTAGAAATAGAACAGCCTGGGAGCAATGGAGAGCATTTAAAACTTCAGGAAAATGTGCACAGGCAATGACAGAAATAGATAGGTAAGATCATGGTAATAGTAGAGCACAGGCCCGGACTGGGACAAAAAATAGGCCCGGGCATTTTAGACTGAGCAGCTCGGGGGGGGGGGGGGGGGGCGCGTGTTGGGGGTTAATGACGGGATGTGGGGTGAGATAAAGAAATATAGATAGACAGAGAGAAAGATAGATAGATATAGATTGAGATAGATAGAAATAGATTGAGATAGATAGATATAGATTGAGATAGATAGATATAGATTGAGATAGATAGATATAGATTGAGATAGATAGATATAGATTGAGATAGATAGATATAGATTGAGATAGATAGATATAGATTGAGATAGATAGATATAGATTGAGATAGATAGATATAGATTGAGATAGATAGATATAGATTGAGATAGATAGATATAGATTGAGATAGATAGATATAGATTGAGATAGATAGATTGATAGAGAGAGAGAGAGAGAGAGAGAGAGAGAGATAGAGAGATAGAAAGAAGGGAAGGAAGGTAGATAGATATACTGTAGATAGAAAGGAAGTAAGGGAGATAGATAGAGAAAGCAAGATAGATAAAGATAAAAAGAAAGAAGGGAAGAAAGGAAGATAGATAAAGAAAGAAGGGTAGGAAGATAGATATAGATAGATAGATAGATAGAAAGAAGGGAAGGGAGGTAGATAGATAGATAGATAGATAGATAGATAGATAGATAGATAGATAGATAGATAGATAGATAGATAGATAGACAGTGGCGGTGCATCTATAGAGGGCGCCGGAGCGCCGCTCCCTCTGGCTCAGCCGTCCCCTCTGGCTCAGTGGCGACAATGGGCACAGTGGCATCAATTGGCACAGTGGCGACAATTAAAGGGCACAGTGGCTGTGTTTGATGGCATGGCACAGTGGTGACAATTGATGGCACAGTGGCTGCATTTGATGGCATGGCACAGTGACTGCGTTTGATGGCATGGCACAGTGGTGACAATTGATGGCACAGTGGCTGCGTTTGATGGCATGGCACAGTGGTGACAATTGATGGCACAGTGGCTGCATTTGATGGCATGGCACAGTGGTGACAATTGATGGCACAGTGCCTGTGTTTGTTGGCATGGCACAGTGGTGACAATTGATAGCACAGTTGCTGCATTTGATGGCATGGCACAGTGACTGCGTTTGCTGGCATGGCACAGTGGTGACAATTGATGGCACAGTGGCTGTGTTTGATGGCATGGCACAGTGGCTGTGTTTGATGGCATGGCACAGTGGTGACAATTGATGGCACAGTGGCTGCATTTGATGGCATGGCACAGTGACTGCGTTTGATGGCATGGCACAGTGGTGACAATTGATGGCACAGTGGCTGTGTTTGATGGCATGGCACAGTGATGACAATTGATGGCACAGTGGCTGCATTTGATGGCATGGCACAGTGATGACAATTGATGGCACAGTGGCTGCATTTGATGGCATGGCACAGTGATGACAATTGATGGCACAGTGGCTGCGTTTGATGGCATGGCACAGTGATGACAATTGATGGCACAGTTGCTGCATTTGATGGGCCCAGTGGCTGCATTTGATGGGCATAGTGAGGCTGCAATTGTTTTTTTTGTTTTTTCAAAGCCAGCTCTGACACTTCTCCCCTCCCCTTGCTGCCCCCACGACCAGTTAGAGGAGAGGAACTGCTGCTTCTACTCCTCCCCCTCCTCTCTTCTTCTCCTCCTGTCTTCCGCTCCTTCTGTGTCTGCCCCGCCCACTCTCCCGACAGACACTGTTCTGCTGCCTAAGGGATGTGTGCGGGAATATTCAAACCCAGAAAACAGAAAGGAAAGGTGGAGTCTGATATCCATCCATCCAGTCAGTCCCTCCTGCCTCTGAGTGAGTACTGTACACTGATGTAGGGGTGCCCTTTATCCCCTTCTCTCTCTCTCTCTCTCTCTCTCTCTTTTTCTTTTCGTTTTCGTCGTTTTGAGCACCAGCCGCCACTGTAGATAGCTAGCTAGATTATCTATCTAGCAATCTATCTACAGTGGAGGCTGGTGCTCACATTTTTTTGGGGGGGTGCAAGCGAAAAGAAAAAAAGAGAAAAAAGTGAGAGAAAGAAAGAAAGAAAGGTGAAGAGAGAGAGAGAGAAGGGGATAAAGGGCACCCCTACATCAGTGTACAGTACTCACTCAGAGGCAGGAGGGACTGACTGGATGGATGGATATCAGACTCCACCTTTCCTTTCTGTTTTCTGGGCTTGAATATTCCTGCACACATCCCTTAGGCAGCAGAACAGTATCTGTCGGGAGAGTGGGCGGGGCAGACACAGAAGGAGCGGAAGAGAGGAGGAGTAGAAGCAGCAGTTCCTCTCCTCTAACTGGTCGTGGGGGCAGCAAGGGGAGGGGAGAAGTGTCAGTGCTGGCTTTAATACCCCAGCTGATCTCTCTCTATCTGGCGCTGTGTTGGTGGTGTACACCCCTGGGGAGATGTGACATACAGCCCGCTGGCCGCCGAGAGTCGTTCGTGGGCCACGAGGGCCAGTCCGGAGCTGGTAGAGCAACAAAACGCAAAAGCGTGGGACAGAACCAAAAGGCAGACAGAACCGAGAGGTGGGGGGGGGGGGGGACAAAAATTGAGGAAGTAGGGGAAGGAGAGAGTGGGATAGGGGATAGGTCAGGGTAGAAGGGTTATGTATGAGTCTTTTGTTTCCCTTTCTGTCAATACATTGTAAAAAAAGAAAACAAAATAAATAACATATAAAATATATATCTATATATATATATATATATATATATATATATATATATATATACAGGGCTTTTTTTCAGGGGGAACTTGGGGGAACTCAGTTCCACCACCTTTCGCTCAGACCCTTTGGTGCCTGCTCGCCACAATCACTTGTAAACACAGAAGTCTGGTTTCTGTGTTTACAAGTGACAGCTCTGCACTGTGTGTAACTCCCCTGAACCCTGCACTCTGTATGTAATGCAATCCTGGTATTTAATGCCCCTTTAAGACCCTTCTACTGTTTGTGAAATCTGAACGGGGTCGTGGTTGAGTTCCTGCACCTATTTTCTAAGAAAAAAAGCTCTGTATATATATATATATATATATATATATATATATATATATATATACACAGTTTATATATATATATATAAATGAAGAATTAAGAAAAACCACATGTGATGCGAGACCACAGAAGAATAAGAAAAGCGAAGGGCAGAATTACCTTGAACATCTCTTAGGCCTTGTACAAACGATAGGATTTATCCGATGGAAAAGGTCCGTTTCCATCGGATATGTCCGCCGGGCTGTTTTGATCCGATGGCTGTACACACCATCGGATCAAATTCCCCACCGGCGGACAGCGGGGTGACGCAGCGGTGACCTTGATGCTGCCACGTCACCGCACTAGGAAGTGAAACACTTCCGCGCGCATGCGTCGAATCAATTCACAGGATCCGACGCATGTGCTGACAGATATGTCCGCTGGTTAGGCCTACTAACCAGCGGACATAGCCGACGGGCAGCTCTCCGGCGGAAAAGTTTCAAAGCATGCTTTGAAACTTTTCCGCCGGAGAAATCCGTCCAAATCTGTCCGCCGGCCCCTACAGACGAGCGGATTTCTCTGCAGAAATGGTCCATCGTGTGTACGCGGCCTTACTGTCCCATTGTGTGTACGCTGCCTTACTGTCCCATTGTGTGTACGCGGCCTTACTGTCCCATTGTGTGTACGCTGCCTTACTGTCCCATTGTGTGTACGCGGCCTTACTGTCCCATTGTGTGTACGCTGCCTTACTGTCCCATTGTGTGTACGCTGTCTTACTGTCCCATTGTGTGTACGCTGCCTTACTGTCCCATCGTGTGTACGCGGCCTTACTGTCCCATTGTGTGTACGCTGCCTTACTGTCCCATTTTGTGTACGCGGCCTTACTGTCCCATTGTGTGTACGCGGCCTTACTGTCCCATTGTGTGTACGCGGCCTTACTGTCCCATCGTGTGTACGCTGCCTTACTGTCCCATCGTGTGTACGCTGCCTTACTGTCCCATTGTGTGTACGCTGCCTTACTGTCCCATCGTGTGTACGCGGCCTTACTGTCCCATTGTGTGTACGCTGCCTTACTGTCCCATCGTGTGTACGCTGCCTTACTGTCCCATTGTGTGTACGCTGCCTTACTGTCCCATCGTGTGTACGCGTGCCTTACTGTCCCATTGTGTGTACGCTGCCTTACTGTCCCATTGTGTGTGTGTACGCTGCCTTACTGTCCCATTGTGTGTACGCTGCCTTACTGTCCCATTGTGTGTACGCTGCCTTACTGTCCCATTTTGTGTACGCGGCCTTACTGTCCCATTGTGTGTACGCGGCCTTACTGTCCCATTGTGTGTACGCGGCCTTACTGTCCCATTGTGTGTACGCTGCCTTACTGTCCCATCGTGTGTACGCTGCCTTACTGTCCCATTGTGTGTACGCTGCCTTACTGTCCCATCGTGTGTACGCGGCCTTACTGTCCCATTGTGTGTACGCTGCCTTACTGTCCCATTGTGTGTACGCTGCCTTACTGTCCCATCGTGTGTACGCGGCCTTACTGTCCCATTGTGTGTACGCTGCCTTACTGTCCCATTGTGTGTACGCTGCCTTACTGTCCCATTGTGTGTACGCTGCCTTACTGTCCCATTGTGTGTACGCTGCCTTACTGTCCCATTGTGTGTACGCTGTCTTACTGTCCCATTGTGTGTACGCTGCCTTACTGTCCCATCGTGTGTACGCTGCCTTACTGTCCCATTGTGTGTACGCTGCCTTACTGTCCCATTGTGTGTACGCTGCCTTACTGTCCCATCGTGTGTACGCTGCCTTACTGTCCCATTGTGTGTACGCTGCCTTACTGTCCCATTGTGTGTACGCTGCTTACTTCCCACGTGTGTACGCCCACTGTCATTGTGTGTACGCTGCCTTACTGTCCCATTGTGTGTACGCTGCCTTACTGTCCCATTGTGTGTACGCCCACTGTCATTGTGTGTGTGCCTTACGTCCCATTGTGTGTGCTGTCTTACTGTCCCATTGTGTGTACGTGCCTTACTGTCCCACGTGTGCGCTGCCTTACTGTCCCATTGTGTGTACGCGGCCTTACTGTCCCATTGTGTGTACGCTGCCTTACTGTCCCATCGTGTGTGTGCCTTACGTCCCATTGTGTGTGCTGTCTTACTGTCCCATTGTTGTGTGCCTTACGTCCCATCGTGTGTACGCTGCCTTACTGTCCCATTGTGTGTACGCCCACTGTCCCATCGTGTGTACGCTGCCTTACTGTCCCATTGTGTGTACGCCCTTACTGTCCCATTGTGTGTACGCTGCCTTACTGTCCCATCGTGTGTACGCTGCCTTACTGTCCCATTGTGTGTACGCTGTCTTACTGTCCCATTGTGTGTACGCTGCCTTACTGTCCCATCGTGTGTACGCTGCCTTACTGTCCCATTGTGTGTACGCGGCCTTACTGTCCCATTGTGTGTACGCTGCCTTACTGTCCCATTGTGTGTACGCGGCCTTACTGTCCCATCGTGTGTACGCTGCCTTACTGTCCCATTTTGTGTACGCGGCCTTACTGTCCCATTGTGTGTACGCGGCCTTACTGTCCCATTGTGTGTACGCTGTCTTACTGTCCCATTGTGTGTACGCTGCCTTACTGTCCCATCGTGTGTACGCTGCCTTACTGTCCCATCGTGTGTACGCTGCCTTACTGTCCCATCGTGTGTACGCTGCCTTACTGTCCCATTGTGTGTACGCTGCCTTACTGTCCCATCGTGTGTACGCTGCCTTACTGTCCCATTGTGTGTACGCGGCCTTACTGTCCCATTGTGTGTACGCGGCCTTACTGTCCCATTGTGTGTACGCGGCCTTACTGTCCCATTGTGTGTACGCGGCCTTACTGTCCCATTGTGTGTACGCTGCCTTACTGTCCCATTGTGTGTACGCTGCCTTACTGTCCCATTGTGTGTACGCTGCCTTACTGTCCCATTGTGTGTACGCTGCCTTACTGTCCCATTGTGTGTACGCTGCCTTACTGTCCCATTGTGTGTACGCTGCCTTACTGTCCCATCGTGTGTACGCTGCCTTACTGTCCCATTGTGTGTACGCTGCCTTACTGTCCCATTGTGTGTACGCGGCCTTACTGTCCCATTGTGTGTACGCGGCCTTACTGTCCCATTGTGTGTACGCGGCCTTACTGTCCCATTGTGTGTACGCGGCCTTACTGTCCCATTGTGTGTACGCGGCCTTACTGTCCCATTGTGTGTACGCGGCCTTACTGTCCCATTGTGTGTACGCGGCCTTACTGTCCCATCGTGTGTACGCTGCCTTACTGTCCCATTGTGTGTACGCGGCCTTACTGTCCCATTCCCCGGTTGAGTCAGAATAATAAAAAAGAAAAAAAAGAAGGGAAAGGTTAAATGCCCGTTTATGAGGAGCTACTGTAGAGTAGCGAGAGTCTTATTACAGAATCTAAACAAGGTACATGTAACATGTTAACAACGTAACGCGCTAACATTTCCTGTGTGCAAATATCCTTCAAAAACAAAACAAATACATAAAAGTGAACCAGTGTAAAAAAAAAAAAATGTCAAGTTTAAAGGTGCGCCTGTTCAACCCACGCAAATGTATTTACGTTACTTGACATTTACTAAGATTTTGCAGTGAACCAACGCATTTGAACATGCGTAAATGGCGATTTGCATGCGCAGTGCACAAAAAGGCCTCACGCAGTTCTAAACATACTTGCAGGCGCAGCAGGCCTCTTCTGAAAAAGTTACTTTCTCATTCTATTTTGGCCATATTTGTTACTTGGGTGGTTGTTACTAGTGTTGAGCGGAATACGCCATATTCGATTTCGCGATATTGCGCGAATATATAGAAGAATATTTGCGAATATTCGCTAATATCGAATATTCGTGATATTTTATCCAAAAAAAAATTAGCAAAATTTCACTAATGCGAAAATGATTGCGAAATTCTCATAAACGGAGATCATTTCCTGTATTACTAAACTAATATGCACTAAACACTAAGGGCCAGATTCACGAACAGTTAGGCTGGCGGATCGAGTGATCCGCCAGCCTAATTGTGACTTTGAGCCGGCGTTTCTGTTTTCTGTAACCAGAAAACAAGAAACGCCGGGTTGAAGTTCCGATGCGAGCAGCGTAACTGAGTTTCGCCATCGCATCGTTACTTCAACTTAAAAATGGCGCCGGGGGCGTTCCCGCCGATTTACGCTCAAAAAATATGTTAATGAGCGGAAATCGGCAATTCACGATCGAATTCCGGCGCGACGCAATGACGATACGACGTTTCCGGACGGGATACGCGGCGCATAGATATACCTACATGGGGTTGGAGTATCCTATGTTAGGTATAGGCGTCGTCATCGCGTCGGGAACGTCGCTTGCGTAAAACGGTCATGAATGGGAATGTGACGTCATTGACGTTCATTCACAGATTTTGGAGCATGCGCACGGGGATGTTTTGACACTCGACGCATGCGCAGTACGTTGGCAGCGGGATCGCGCGTAGTTAGCATACTACACGCCCCGTACCCGCCCAATTTGAATTCCGCCGGCTCATTTGCGATGCGCTGCCGCAACTTTAGGAGCAAGTGCTTCGTGAATGACAGCACTTGCTCCTAAAATTTCTGCAGCGCAACGCAAATGAGTAGCGTTACTCCAGAGCAAAGATGCTCTGGACTACCTGAATCTGGCCCTAAGGCCCCTTTCACATTGAGGCGTGGAGCCGCAGTGACGGTATAGCCGCGCTATTTGTAGCGCCGCTATACCGTCGTGTTTACCGCGATATTCGGGCGCTAGCGGTGAGGTTTTAACCCCCGCTAGCGGCCGAAAAAGGGTTAATACCGCCCGCGTTGCGGGCGGTATTACCGCGCTATTACCGCGGTTTCCCATTGATTCCAATGGGAAGGCGCGCTATAGGAGCGGTGAACACACCGCTCCTATACCGCGGTAAAGATGCGGCTAGCAGGACTTTTGGAGCGTTCCTGCTAGCGCACCGCTTCAGTGTGAAAGCCTTCGGGCTTTCACATTGAACACTACAGGGCATGATTTTTCATGCGGTATAGCAGCGCTATTTTTAGCGCTGTACCGTATGAAAAACGCCTCAATGTGAAAGGGGCCTAAAAAGAAAGGAGAATAAGGGGGCAAAAGAAGGGCGGAGAAGATAATCGCGCAATATTCCTATTGCGCGATTATCTTCTCGGCCCTTCTTTTGCATCAGAGCCAATCAGAATAACTTGAATATTCGGCAAAAGGAATATCGCGCAATATTCCTTTTGCCGAATATTCGAGTTATTCTGATTGGCTCTGATGCAAAAGAAGGGCCGAGTAGCTGATGCGATTCTTTTATGTTGCCGAAAATTCGCAATGCGATTTTTCGGCAACATAAAAGAATCGCATTAGCTACTCGGCCCAGGGTCTCTAATCATACCAGCAATGCTTTTAGACGTCGATGGAGATCACTAGGATGTGATCTGTTTTAAAAATAAATTTGAAAAAATAGCGAATATTCGCCGCAATATTCGAGTTATTCGCGAATACTCGAATATGCAATATTCGTAGCGAATATTCGTGAGCAACACTAGTTGTTACTACACTTCCTCACATCACCCCATAATAATTATTATTATTATTATTATTATTATTATTATTATTATGGCACTTTCACCTTCTTTTAATTTTGATTTGAAGATGCCGCGCGCCAGGTGCCTTTTCCTTCCATTTCCCTTCTAAATGTTTTTTTTCGTTGTCTGAATTTCTCACTTCCTGTTTCTCCTCAGTAAGCTTCCCACCACCATCTGAGCGGTGAAAAGTCATTTAGAACAGCTTACTGACAACTGACCCTATTTGTGCGTCCATTGTCATGTAGGAGTCGAAGATGACCCCAAGACTTTTGACTTTGGCGCTAGGGGTGATGATTTTCCCTAGAATGGGTGGGGGACTCCAAGTTGTTACAGGTAGATTCTTACGCTTATCGTGAAACAGGAGAAGTTCTGTTTTCGCTCCGTTGAGTTTAAGATAACTCTTTGTCATCCAGTCCTCTATCAAAGAGAGGCATGTCTTTAGATTGAGGTGGTGATCCTTTTTATTGCAAATGCGGAAATACAGTTGCGTATCGTCTGCATATGAGTGATAGAGCAGTTTTTGACTGCTAATGATTTCAAAAAGAGGACGAATATAAATGTTGAACAACACCGGTGACAAAGGGGATCCTTGAGGGACTCCGCATGAGACCGTGCGTTTGTCATAAGTGAAAGGTCCTAACTTCACTATTTGCGAACGGTTTTCCAAAAAAGAGGAGAACCAAGATAAATCGCCTTCTGTGACTCTGGCTACTTCAGCTAGCCGGGTCAATAAAAGCTTATGGTCTACTGTGTCGAAAGCTGCGCTTAGGTCCAACAGAACCAGAAGACAAGATTCTCCTTCGTCTGCGGCCTCGAGAGCGTCATCCCATATCTTGAGCAATGCTGTTTCCGTCCCGTGTCCGGGCTGGAATCCCGATTGAAATGGATCCAGTAGGTTGTGGGTATCTAGATGCTGTTGCAGCTGTTGTACCACTACTTTCTCCATTACCTTAGAGAGAGCGTTTAGGGCTGTTATGGGGAAGCGGTGGAGTGGATCCTTAGGGTCCAAGGTAGGTTTCTTCAGGATGGGTCTAATTATGCCCTCCTTCAACTGGGAGGGCACTATGCCCTCCACGAAAGATTGGTTAATAAGCTGCGTGATAGGAGGTGCCAGGATGTCGGCGCATTCCTTCAGCAGCTTAGTGGGGATGATATCGTTTGGCGCAGTGCTGTTACGCAGAGTGCTGATGATATTTTTAGTGGCATGGGTAGAGATGGGTTCCAGCGTGAATTTACCTGGTTGTGGTGAATTACTACAGGTGTTGTGTAAATAATTACGGGGGGGGGCTACAGGGGGAATTGTTTTGCTGAATGCTTTGCCGGATTCCCTCGATTTTATTGATGAAGTAATCCGACAATTCATTGCAAAATTCTTGTGTGTCGGAATTGGGGGCTTCAAGACATCCTGGATTCAAGGTCTGAGTGACCAGCTTGAAGAGTTCGCGGGGGCGATTCAGGGCGCTATTGATAGCCTCAGAAAAATAATTTTTCTTGGCTTTGAAGATTTCTTTATATGTCCTTGTTATTGCCTTGTAGATGGAAAGATTCTCATCTGATGAGTTTCTTTTCCAGACGGCTTCTGCCCTTCTGCGCTCTTGTTTCAATAATGCCAGTTGGTTGTTGAACCAGCTGGAGTTTTTTTTTCGGATGTGGGTTTTACGTTTCGGCGCTATTAAGTCAGCTGACTGTAATAGGGCTGTGTTTATGGCCTCCAGTGTTTCTTCAGCCGTTTGATGCGGCTGAATTGTTTCTATTTTTTCCCTTAACGTGGCTTTGAAGAATTCTGAGTGGAGCTTATTCTGACATCTAGTCCAGTGTGTTGTTACTGGATTTGATGTTTTTGTTAGGGGGGGGGGAAATTGGGGATAATGAATTTGATTGCATGGTGATCTGTCCATGGCAATGGTTCATTTCCCAAGATTTTTATTTCCAGATCTACTAGTTGTTGTAGCCCTAATCCTTCCATGTGGCCAATACAGGCGTCAGCAACAGGGTCTTGTGAGGAGTTGGCCCAGAGGTTGAAATCCCCGAGCAGCAGAAGGCATTTGCTGTTCAGGGTATAGGTGGAGATAAAATCCGTCAATGAAGGGAGAAGCTGCAATTTTGGGCCAGGTGGCCTATAGCAGAGTAGAATCTGGACGGTCTTCTGGGAGTTTACTTGCAGTTGCAGAGTAAGGGTTTCCATGAATGGAAGAGAGTTTTGAAGGACTGGTTTTGTGATCGCAAGATGAGTCTTATGGATCACCGTCAGTCCTCCTCCTCTTTGCCCTATTCTATTTTCCGTTATGATACGACAGCTTTCTGGCACCAATTCTCCTAGAATGGTGTTAAAGTCGGCTGTGAGCGCTCTCTGTAATAAAGAGGCAGTCTAAATCGTATTGTAGGAGGAAATCATGGATTTCTAGTCGGTGCTTTACTGCCGATCTTGTGTTGATCAAAGCACATGATATGTGCTTAGGCTGGGGTAAACGGCTGCAATTTTTGATAGTCGATCGACGATCGATTCTCAAAAGTTGCTCAGTTCGAAGGGCTTTTTTGGTGATGGCTGATAGTATTGCGGCAAATCGCCTCCGACTCCAAATGGTCTCTGCCGAGTATTGCCGATTAACCATGGTTGCCAACACCAGGGGGGGGGGGAGGATTTTCAAGGATTAAACTGAATCCTCTGTCCTGGCTTGGTCCAGAGGGAGGCAAAAAAAAACCTGACCGTGCTACGCCAATATGCTGCGGCAGGGAAAAAAATTCCTTCCTGACCCCTTGAAAGGCGATCGGGTGAACCCTGGATCAAGTAGTAATGGTGTTGAGAAAGGGGAGATTAGGGCTGGGTGTAGTAAGATGGCCACTGATCCAGCAGCAGGATCCAGACTGGTGAGCTCCCAGATTAGGTGGATTGGTGCTGCTGTGGGGGCCAGGATTGGTGGACAGGGGGTGGGAAGTACTTTCCAGGGGTGTGGGGGGGTTTCTGGGCCGGTTTGGGTGTTAGGTGACAGCTGCCGGGGGTAAAAAGCGGCGCGCCGCTAGGCCGCGGGGGAAGCCGCGGCCTTTCCTAGTTGCGGCTGCCGCGAATGCTTCCAGGCCGGTGCGGAGCAATGGAAAAACGCCCGAAAAGGTGTAAAATGGTGTCGGATGGGTGGCGGATGGGTTACTAGAGTGGGGGAGATGGTGTGGGGGTACAGGAAGGGAGTTACGGAGAGGGGGAGAGCCAGGGAATTGAGCAGGTAGCAGTGGCTTGTCCTGACAAGGACGGCCGCCTGCACCTACAGTGGGTGGCTTACCATGGGTTCTGAGTTCTGGATCTTGGGTCCAGGAGGAGAGAAAACACCTGCCTGCCTGCCTAGCTGTCTGCTGCAAGGAGGATGAGTCGCTGGAGGTCAGGTGAGAGGAGCTCTTAGGCACACGTCCGTCTGCTAGACCAATGTGCCTACTGACTGTCTACAGGACTCCCAGCAGTAGTAGGACATCTTTGGTACACAAGTTTGTTGTCCGGGGGACCTACGGCTGGGGAGCACCGATTCTTCAAATCCAGGCACCCCTTCCATAGACTCCAATGTTAAACGGTAATTTCTCTGGTGAATTTGGGGACCTGGTCCTGGCCGGTCGTAGGTCCCCTGGACCCTGAACTTGGCACACATGTAGCCCCATTTCTTCTCTACAAGTGTGCAAAGTTTGTTGTCTGAGGGAGCTATAGCTGGGAGCACCGATTTTTCAAACCCAGGCACCTCTTCCATAGACTCCCATATTAAACACCAGTCTAGTCATAGACACAGTGAGGCATGGGCACAGTGAGGCATAGACACAGTGAGGCATGGGCACAGTGAGGCATGGGCACAGTAAGGCATGGGCACAGTGAGCCATGGGCACAGTGAGGCATGGGCACAGTGAGCCATGGGCACAGTGAGGCATGGACACAGTGAGGCATGGACACAGTGAGGCCGCGTACACACGACCCAGAACCTCGACGGGCAGAACACATCGTTCCGCCCGTCGAGGTTCTCTCCCGGCCGTCGAATTCGGCGACCCGCCCGTCGGGAATGGCAACCAGCCATTCTTCCGGGCGGGCCGTCGAGGAAATAGAGAGCGTGCTCTCTATTTCGGCTCGACGAGCTTCCCGACGGGAAGCTCGCTGAGACCGTACACACGGCCGAGGTCCTCGCTGGAATGTGCATTCCAGCGAGGTTCTCGCTGATTTTCAGCGAGAACCTCGGCCGTGTGTACGGGGCCTGAGGCAATAAGTTTCCCAGTTTTTTGTGGTAAAATTAAGTGCCTCGGCTTATACTCGAGTATATACGGTATGTGGAGCACGCAAGGATTGTTCGCTGCTCTATTTGACGGTTCTTTAACATTCTACGCAAATAATTAATAAGAACCATTGAAACAGAAAGTAATACACTTCTCATTAAATATATCGCTGTGGTCTGTTTGTTTTAAGGCTTTCACATCTAATCTTGTCACCCAGACTAACCCTCTGTTGGCCTCCATTCAAAAGATAAAAAGTGACAACCCTCCTTTACCACAGATACCACTTTGTACACTTTTGGTTTCGCTTGTTCTCTGGGTTTGTTCTTTAACCACTTCAGCTCTGGAAAGGTTTACCCCCCTTCCTGACCAGGCAATGTTTTGCAATACGGAACTGCTGCGCTGTAACTGACCCTCGTGCGACGCTGCACACACAGAAAAATGTACATCTTTTTTTTTTCCAACAAATATTTTTCTTTTGGTGCCATTTGATCACTTCTGCGTTTTGTATTGTTTGCGTTATATACAAAAAAAAAAGAGTGACAATTAAAAAAACAAAAAAAAAAAAACAATACTTTTAACTTTTTGCTATGATTCATATCCAAAAAAAAAAAAAAAAAAAATCTTCAGTTTAGGTCAATATATATTCCTCTACATATTTTTGGCAAAAAAAAAATGCAATAAGCGTATGTTGATTGGTTTATGGGCATAGGTGTGCGCAGCCTTTGGCATTAGGGTGTGCACCCCAAAGCTCAAACACACACTACCAATCACTCACGATGTTCATTCAGAAAGGGAAGAGGGCGGTAAATGGCATATTTACTGGCCCCTTCCCCGGCTCATCCTAAAACATCCACAGCAACAACCGGTGGGAGAGGAGGGAAGCCTGCAGTGCTGTAGGGGGAAGGAGGGGGAGCCAGGTCAGTAGGGGGAATCTGTTCTGCACAGAGTTATTAGGGTGTGCCTGGGCGCATGCCTATGTTTATGGGATATATTTATGGCATTTTTATTATTCATTTTTTTTTTAATGGTGAGTGAACCTTTTGGCTTAAAGATGGATTATTTCAATAAGATAAGATGACCAGATTTTTAAAATGAAATCCGGGGACATATTCTTTTTTTTTTTTCACTAGTAATGGTGGCAATCAGCAACTCTCTGCCCATCGCCGTCCGCTTCACAGCCTCTCAAGTCTCACTTTTTGGGCCCCCCGGGTACTACTGGGTGGGGAGTGGAGGAAGATCCCTCTGCCAGGGAAGACAAGGATATCGGCAGGTGTCTGGCCGGGACTTGAGACAAGGCAGAAGAACATGGGAGCTGAATGGGCACCCGAAACTGAAGAAATATTCCCTCCCCTCCGACCAGAACATGATCATCAGAAAGGGGGACAGATAATGGAAAAAATACACCCCCCTATGCTAGTAGGAGCGGTGGAGTGGAGGTGTGCAATTCAGATTTTTTTTTTTTATTCTGCACTGACTGTCTTTAAAATTGCCCCAGCCCCTGTTTAAATCCAATCCGGGGACAAAACCGGGGACAGACTTGGTCCGGGGACAGTGTCCTCAATCCGGGGACTGTCCCCTGAAACCGGGGCCATCTGCCGTCTGGTCACCCTACAATAAGATGAAGTGTGTGCTTATTAGCACAGCTTGAGGGAAGGCAGGGGCCACTCCCGTCACTAACGAGTGATACAAGTCTAACGGCATGCGTCTCTGCTGGTTGGCTGGGACAGAAGGCTCCTGTGTCAGGCGTGCTGTGCACCAGTCTCTATGCATTTCACACTCGTGCACGCGTCATCAGGAAAATGGCGCCGCCGCCGCCGCCATGATACCGGAGCCTATATAAAGTCAAAGACCATGCTATTGGCTAATAAAAAAATTGCCAGAAAAAATGGCGCAGCTGCCATAATATGGTAGTCCTTGTTGTGACCAACACTAATGTTCATAAAGGAGATAGCGGGATGGACAGAAATCATTTATTGAAATACACCGCCTTCCCCCACAGCCGCAATTCTCAACATAAGTCATATGGCTGCCGATATGGGCAATTCTGTAAAACACATTAAACATTTATAGTTGAGACACTCTATTATTATACATCATAAAATATACTGTGACCTATAATGGTACATTTCTAATCATACTATAAATATAGGTAAATTATCTACTTAAGGACCGCCTCCTGCACATATACGTTGGCAGAATGGCACGGCTGGGCACAAGCATGTACAGGTACGTCTTGTGCTAGTACCCAGTCGTGTGTCACGGGCGCGTGCCCGCGGCGTGCTCTCGTGACCCGGTCCGAAGCTCCGGGATTGCGGGACTCGCGGACCCGATCACCGCTGGAGTCCCGCGACCGGTCCCCGGAGTTGAAGAACGGGGAGAGCTGTGTGTATACACGGCTTCCCCGTGCTTCACTGTGGCAGCGTCATCCATCGCGTGGTCCCTTTTATAGGGGGACACAATCGATGACGTCACACCTACAGCCACACCCCCCTACAGTTGTAAACACATATTAGGTCACATAAAACCCCTTCAGCACCCCCTTGTGGTTAACTCCCAAACTGCAATTGTCATTTTCACAATAAACAATGCATTTTAAATGCATTTTTTGCTGTGAAAATGACAATGGTCCCAAAAATGTGTCAAAATTGTCCGAAGTGTCCGCTATAATGTCGCAGTCATGAAAAAAATTGCTGATCGCCACCATTAGTAGTAAAAAAAAAAATGTATAAGAATGCAATAAAACTATCCCCTATTTTGTAAATGCTATAAATTTTGCGCAAACCAATCGATAAACGCTTATTGCGATTTTTTTTTTACCAAAAAAAATTAGAAGAATATGTATCGGCCTAAGCTGAGGAATTTTTATATATATATATATATATATTTTTGGGGATATTACCTATAGTGAAAAGTAAAAAATATTGAATTTTTTTCAAAATTGTGGCTCTATTTTTGTTTATAGCGCAAAAAAATAAAAACCGCAGAGGTGATCAAATACCACCAAAAGAAAGCTCTATTCGTGGGGAAAAAAGGACACCGATTTTGTTTGGGAGCCACGTCGCACGACCGCGCAATTGTCTGTTAAAGCGATGCAGTGCCGAATCGCAAAAACTGTCCGGGTCCTTTAGCTGCCTAAAGGTCCGGGTCCTAAGTGGTTAAGAATTAAGTAAAAGTTATTATTTGAAACTGAAATTCCGTACAGAGCCAGCAAAGACAAAAAACACACAAACAAAAAAACCTCATTCAACATAAGTCATGCTTACGGCTCCATCCTGTGGCCAGAAAACATAGTGCAATCAGTGGAGGATAGCAACCAAAGAAGTGCCACCATCCCCCAAACCCACCACCAAATCACGCTCCGGACAGAGATTGGCATCCCGGGTGACACATGTTCATAGTAGATGTTATAGATAACCTCTTCCTAATGTGATTATTTGAGTAAACAATGAATAATTAAAAATAAAATAAAATCAGAAATCAGTTATAAAGCAATTCAAGTCTATATCGATCTTCAACCCAGCAGGCAGACATCTCTTCAGTGTTGCCAACCATCTGTATTTTTACGGACAGTTCGTAAATGTCTGTGGTTGCGGGAATGTGCCAGTAAAAATAGCCGGGATCGGTTCAGCTTGGAACTGCGCATTGAGATTTGAGGCAGGGGGTGATGGTGGCTGTGGTGGCACCGCAGAGGGGGGTAGAGGCAGGGGGCAATGGAGGCAGAGGGAGATTGGAGGCAGGGGCTGTTAGTGGCAGGGGGTGATTGGAGGCAGGGGGTGTTGGTGGCACGGCAGAGGGGGATGGAGGCAGGGGGTGATTGGAGGCAGGGGGTGATGGGGTGATGGTGGCACCGCAGAGTGGGGTGGAGGCAGGGGGTGATTGGAGGCAGAGGGTGATGGTGGCTGCGGTGGCACCGTTGAGGGGAATGGAGGCAGGGGGTGATTGGAGGCAGGGGGTGATGGGGTCATGGTGGCACCGCAGAGTGGGGTGGAGGCAGGGGGTGATTGGAGGCAGAGGGTGATGGTGGCTGCGGTGGCACCGTTGAGGGGAATGGAGGCAGGGGGTGATTGGAGGCAGGGGGTGATGGGGTCATGGTGGCACCGCAGAGTGGGGTGGAGGCAGGGGGTGATTGGAGGCAGAGGGTGATGGTGGCTGCGGTGGCACCGTTGAGGGGATGGAGGCAGGGGGTGATTGGAGGCAGGGGGTGATGGGGTCATGGTGGCACCGCAGAGTGGGGTGGAGGCAGGGGGTGATTGGAGGCAGGGGGTGATGGTGGCTGCGGTGGCACCACAGAGGGGGATGGAGGCAGAGGGTGATTGGAGGCAGGGGGGATGGTGGCATCGCAGAGGGTGGGGATGGAGACAGGTGTTGTTGGTGACATCACAGAGGGGGGTGGAGGCAGGGGACGATGGAGGCAGGGGAAGATTTGAGGCAGGGGGAGATTAGAGGCAGGGGGAGATTGTGGCTCCGCAGAGGGGAGTGAAGGCAGGGGATGTTGGTTTCAGAGAGGGGTGAAGGCAGGGGGTGTTGGTGGCAGAGGGGGATGGAGGCAGGGGGTGTTGGTGGCAGAGGAGGGTAAAGGCAGGGGGTGTTGGTGGCAGAGGAGGGTAAAGGCAGGGGGTGTTGGTGACAGAGGAGGGTGAAGGCAGGGGGTGTTGGTGACAGAGGAGGGTGAAGGCAGGGGGTGTTGGTGACAGAGGAGGGTGAAGGCAGGGGGTGTTGGTGACAGAGGAGGGTGAAGGCAGGGGGTGTTGGTGACAGAGGAGGGTGAAGGCAGGGGGTGTTGGTGGCAGAGGAGGGTAAAGGCAGGGGGTGTTGGTGGCAGAGGGGGGTGAAGGCAGGGGGTGTTGGTGGCAGAGGGGGGTGAAGGCAGGGGGTGTTGGTGGCAGAGGGGGGTGAAGGCAGGTGGTGTTGGTGGTAGAGGGGGGTGAAGGCAGGGGGTGTTGGTGGCAGAGGGGGGTGAAGGCAGGGGGTGTGGTGGCAGAGGGGGGTGAAGGCAGGGGGTGTTGGTGGCAGAGGGGGGTGAAGGCAGGGGGGTGTTGGTGGTAGAGGGGGGTGAAGGCAGGGGGTGTTGGTGGCAGAGGGGGGTGAAGGCAGGGGGTGTTGGTGGCAGAGGGGGGTGGAGGCAGGGGGTGTTGGTGGCAGAGGAGGGTAAAGGCAGGGGGTGTTGGTGGCAGAGGGGGGTGAAGGCAGGGGGTGTTGGTGGTAGAGGGGGGTGAAGGCAGGGGGTGTTGGTGGTAGAGGGGGGTGAAGGCAGGGGGTGTTGGTGGCAGAGGGGGGTGGAGGCAGGGGGTGTTGGTGGCAGAGGGGGGTGGAGGCAGGGGGTGTTGGTGGCAGAGGGGTTGGAGGCAGGGGGTGTTGGTGGCAGAGGGGGGTGAAGGCAGGGGATGATGTGACTAAATAATGTGACCTTATTGTATTGAAAATAACAAATATATGTTTTTGCACCTTAATATCTCCCTTACATCACATTGCTATTTCCCTGTTGTACTTGTTTGGAGCCTAAATACTAAAAATTGCAATTAAAAATGTAATTTAGTAACTTTTGTGAAATGCCAGTAAAAACGTGGCTGTGCCAGTAAATTTCGGGTGTCGTGCCAGTGAATTTCTGGTAGGTTGGCAACACTGTATCTCTTGGACGCACTTACCTGCTACATGCCTGTTTCATCCACTATCTTGTAAGTATTTTTAACCCCTTTAGGGGAAATTAAACGTTTTATACTTCTGCACTTAGAGGCGCCTTGTTTGTTTTTTCCATGGGAAATTCCAACTGTGTGTATGCCCCATCGGGCTTTTTTTTCGAGGAATTCCGTCGGAGTTTAGATAGAGAACATTATTCCGATGTGAATTTGGTCGGACAAAGGTCCGCTTGTATGTACGGGGCTTAAAGAGGAAGTAAACCCTCTCGTCCCAAAAAATAAATAAAAAGACAACCTGCAAGACAAAGCTAGTGTGCATAGCATACTAGCTCATTATGAATTAATTACCCAAGATCAAAGCCCTCGCAGCGGTCCTCGTTCGCCTCCTGATGCTGTTATTAGCGGCACTCTTAGGGCGCCTGCACCCCATGTCTACGGCGCATGCGCCATAGACATCAGTGCCGCTATTTTTTGCAAATAGCCTTTTAGGTTTAGGAGATATTTGTTGCACCTACAGTGAAGCCTTAATCTAAGCTTACCTGTAGGTTAACCACTTAAGACCCGGACCTTTAGGCAGCTAAAGGACCCCGCCAGGTTTTGCGATTCGGCACTGCGTCGCTTTAACAGACAATTGCGCGGTCGTGCGACGTGGTTCCCAAACAAAAATGGCGTCCTTTTTTCCCCACAAATAGAGATTTATTTTGGTGGTATTTGATCACCTCTGCGGTTTTTTTTTGCGCCATAAACAAAAATAGAGCGACAATTTTGAAAAAAATTCAATACTATAATAAATATCCCCCAAAAGTATATAAAAAAACGAAAACAAAAAAAAATCGCAATAAGCGTTTATCGGTTGGTTTGCGCAAAATGTATAGTGTTTACAAAATAGGGGATAGTTTTATTGCATTTTTATCAGTTTTTTTTTTTACTACTTATGGCGGCGATCAGCGTTTTTTTGAGACTGCGACATTATGGCGGACACTTCGAACAATTTTGACACATTTTTTGGGACCATTGTCATTTTCACAGCAAAAAGTGCTATAAAAATGCACTGCTTACTGTAAAAATTAAAATGACAGTTTAGGAGTTAACCACTATGGGGCGCTGTAGGGGTTATGTGTGACCGCATATGTGTTTCTAACTGTAGGGGGGCGGGGCTGGACTGGACATGTGACGTCATTGATTGTCTTTCCCTGTATCAGTTAACAGACCATAGGTGTGCGCACAGGGTGTGCCAGGTTTACCCAGCCACACCCTAATCACTCTGTGCAGCATAGATTCCCCCTACTGCCCTGGCTCCCAGCTTTCCCCCCGCAAAGCTGCCTACTTTCCTCCTCTCCTTTTGGCTGTTGTTGCTGGGATGTTTTAGGAGTGGGGAAGGGGCCGGTAAATATGTAATTTTTACCGGCCCCTTCCCTTTCTGAATGAACATTGTTAATGATTGGTAGTGTGTGTTTGGGCTTTGGGGTGAATTTAACAGCCGGATAACATAAGGAATACACGTGGTAAATTCTCAGGCAGA
Organism: Rana kukunoris; assembly: GCA_029574335.1. Lineage (NCBI taxonomy): Eukaryota > Metazoa > Chordata > Amphibia > Anura > Ranidae > Rana > Rana kukunoris. The sequence goes on along the minus strand of JAJQKJ010001711.1, from coordinate 104,048 downwards.
CAATAGTTGACTATGGTTGTGTAAAGTGGGTAGAAATAACCACTTATAGTTTACACAGGAAGAATATTCACTAAGGTGACAACTCAAGAGCACAACTGTCAGAGCGGGACAGAGCGCTGTCACCCTATAACACGGCAGGATCACCAGGAAATATTTTAATGAAAAAATAAAAAAAGGACATTAATTTGAGATTATATGAGATTTTTCTGATTGAGTTTAGATGAATTTTATTTTATTCTAAAGACAAATTACAGTTTGAAAGTAATACACTTCTTATTCAATATATCTCTGTGGTCTGTTTATCTTAAAGCTTTCACATCTAATCTTGTCACCCAGACTAACCTTCTGTTGGCCTCCATTCAAAAGATAAAAAGTGACAACCCTCCCTTACCACAGATACCACTTTGTACACTTTTGGTTTCACTTGTTCTCTGGGTTTGTTCTTTAACCACTTCAGCTCTGGAAGGTTTACCCCCCTTCCTGACCAGGCAATGTTTTGCAATACGGCACTGCTGCGCTTTAACTGACCATTGCACAGTCATGCGACGTAACCAAACAAAAATTGACGTCCTTTTTTTCCAACAAATAGTTTTCTTTTGGTGGTGTTTGATCACATCTTTTTTGTGTTTGTGCTATAAAAATAAAAGAACAGCGAAAATTTTGAAAAAAACAACAATAGCCCGGATTCACAGCCATCGGCGCATCTTTATGCCGCCGTAGCGTATCTTCTTTACGCTTCGCCTGCACAACGTTGAGAGGCAAGCATGGTATTCACAAAGAAAATGCGCCCAGCACTGCGCCGGCGTAGATGTAAGTAGGTGGAAGTGGGCTGGAAGTGGGCGTGATGAATAGTAATGAGGCGTGACCCCATGCAAATGATGGGCTGAGCGTCATCCAAGTACTTAAAACGAACGGCGCATGCGTCGTAACTTGGAAGTATCCCCCGTGCGCATGCGTACAATCACGTCGAAATAACTGCCTAAGGTACTTGGAATCACTGCCTACGATGTGAACGTAACCTACGCCCAGCCCTATTCACGTACTACGTAAACGACGGACAATACGATGGCTGTTCCCTGGTCTATACCTTTGCATGGGTTGCGCCTCCTATATGAGGAATAACTTTACACCGGACGTAAGCCTTACGCAAATCACTTAAAACATGCGCCGGGCGCAAGTACGTTCGTGAATCGGTGTTTCTCCCTCATTTGTATATATGCATCTCAAATCAATGGGAGTACCAAATGCGTCCAGCGTAAATATGCGCCCACTATACGCCGGCGTAGGCAAGTTACGTCAGTCGGAAGAAGCCTATTTTCAGGCGTATCTAGTTCTGTGGGCGCAGCGCACAGATACGGCGGCACATAGTTACACTTACGCGGCGCATCTCGAGATACGTCGGCGTAAGTGCTTTGTGAATCCGGGCCATAACTTTTAACTTAACTTTTTGCTATAATACATATCCCCTAAATTTTTTCAGTTTAGGTCAATATTTATTCTTCTACATATTTTTGGTAAAAAAAAAAACGCAATAAGCGTATGTTGATTGGTTTATGGGATATATTTATGGCATTTTTATTATTCATTTTTTTTTAAATAGTAATGGTGGTGATCGGTGATTTTTAAACGACATTGCAGCAGACAGATCAGACACTTTTGACACTTTTGTGGGACCAGTGACATTTATACAGCGATCAGAGCTAAAAATAGACACTGATTACTGTATAAATGTCACTGGCAGGGAAGGGATTAACACTAGGGGGCGATCAAAGGGTTAACTGTGCACCCTGGGAGTGCTTTCTTACTATGTGGGGGATGGTTTAACTGTAGGAAGACAGAGATTTCTGACAGATGGCACTGATTGGCACTGGCTGGTGACACTGATTTGCATTGAGTGTGTGAAACTGACAACAGAGAGGAGAGAGAGAGCTGTCAGAATTGAGCTTGACGTAGTTGTGGGCAGGACCCCGGCCGAGCAGCTAAATTACATTCAGTTTTGCGTTCATTCGCTGTCTCAATCATAGTTCACATCATAGTGGAATTTCTTCAAAACGTTATTCTTTCATATATATATATATAATTTATTTTTATTTTTTTCCAATAACACATCTCATAGATACCAAATACCCAACTGTGCCCCCTCTGTGTCCTCCAGGTAGTGCCACATGCAGATTATAGAGGTGGAATGGGAATTATTTTTCTCTTTATGGACATGAATGGGGCCTCGTGTCTAAGTTTTGTCTCAGGCCGCGTACACGCGAGGAGACATATCCGCGGAAACTGGTCCGCAGACCAGTTTCCGCGGACATGTTCGATCGCGTGTACGGCCTAGCAGACAGGTTTCCAGCGGACAAAAGTTTCTAAGCATGCTTAGAAACTTGTCCGCTGGAAACCTGTCCGTCGGACATGTCCGATGGTTAGTACGCCCAACCATCGGACCGAAATCCCGCGCATGCGTCAAATTAATTCGACGCATGCGTGGAAGCATTGAACTTCCTGGTTTGAGCACATCAGTGTCTTCTACGTCACCGCGTTCTCTGTCCGCGGGGATTTTGGTCTGATGGTGTGTACACACATCAGACCAAAATATCCCTGGAGACATGTCCGATGAAAACGGTCTGTCGGACATGTTTCCTCGGACATGTCTCCTCGTGTGTACGCGGCCTAATGGCCCGTACACGCGATCCGAATATCGGACGAAAACGATCGTCCGATGATAGATTGTACGATTTTCGGATCGTGTGTAAACTACTTCCGAGAGCCGATCACGACCGTTCATCCGATATTATTCGATCGGACAAGCGCGAAATTTTTCCTCGTACGATGTCAGATCGTACGATTTTCGTTTAGTCAGTACAGCCGTCATCCGAAAATACAATACAAATACATTACAACACGTGACATACCTTCCGATTAATTTTTTTCTGTCGTACGAGAATTTTCGTGAGTTTAATAACCTATTTTATTTTACTTGCGATTATTAAGCGAAAAAAAGTCGTACGATCCGTCGTCCGATATGCGGATCGTGTGTACGGGCCATTAGGCCTCACGATGTCTAGAGCCGCCACTGAGTGCTGCATACACCCATTTTTTCTTTCAAATTATTTTATTTTCAGAAATAAAATAAAAATTACAATAAATCTCAATACATATCAATATGGACATAACCACATACACCCATTTTGTATGCTTTTTTTTTTATTGTCGCCTTACAGGTCATTGCTTCTGACAAGAAATAACATTGGATGGGTGTGGTATAATGGTTCTAGTGCAAGGTGCAAAATCACTGTATGCTCTCTTGTATAACTTGCAGGGTTTGTCTTCTGTCATAAAGAGTATGTAACCTTAACATTTCTGTTTCAATTGTTTTTATTAGCATTTTGAAATAAGGGAAAAAGTAAATGAAGTATTCATTTACTTTTTCCCTTTTTTTCAAAATGCTAATAAAAACAATTGAAACAGAAATGTTGAGTACAGAGCAGTAAACAATCCTCGTAATCTTCAGAAGATCTTGGTAAATGGGCTAGGTCTTAAATAAGGCCACAGATGAACATATGGACATCGACAGAAATAAAAAAGAAACTAAGCTTAAGGGCTGATGCATCCGCTAACGTCCGCTAGATCCGCATCCGTTTTTGCGGACGGAAGAGTGTCCTATTTTTCTTCCGTCCGGCCAAAACGGATCGGATGCAAACGGACAGACGGTCCGTTTCCATCCGACTCCCCATAGGGGAGAGCGGAGGAGAGACGGGGCGGTCCCTGCACAGTGTGCGGTGACTGCCCCGTCCGCCGACAGCTGAGCGGAGACCCCCCCGCTGAGCTGACGGGCACACGGAGCGGACCGAAAAACAGTCCGCTCCGTGTGAAAGGACCCTTATGTTATGAAAAGAGTATTTTACACAAACATTGTTAACACGGCAGATAGATCCTGAGGTCGAGACCTCGCCGAAATGTAAATACTGTGAGTAGGCCTTCAAAAAATAATAAGAAGGCCTTAACCACTTCAGGCCCGGACTATATTGCTGGTGAATGACCGGGCCACTTTTTGCGATTCGGCACTGCGTCACTTTGACTGACAATTGCGCGGTCGTGCAACGTGGCTCCCAAACAAAATTGGCGTCCTTTTTTCCCCACAAATAGAGATTTCTTTTGGTGGTATTTGATCACCTCTGCGGTTTTTATTTTTTGCGCTATAAACAAAAATAGAGCGACAATTCTGAAAAAAATAAATAATATTTTTTACTTTTTGCTATAGTAAATATCCCCACAAATATATAAAAAACATTTTTTTTCCTCAGTTTAGGCCGATACGTATTCTTCTACATATTTTTCATAAAAAATCGAAATAAGCGTTTATTGATTGGTTTTGCGCAAAAGTGGGGGGGGGGACGCTTCCAATTTTGACTGTTTTATCGTCCTGGACCACAAACCTTCCTCACTGTAATATATATGTTTCTGCTGCACCATCTTCTTAAAGTAGAACTATAGGCAACACTTTTATTCTCATTTTGGGTAGAGTAAGGGAGGGCCCCTGTCAGTTTATATTTTACCATCCCTGTCCCATTGCAAAGATTTCCCTTCACTTCCTGCTCTATGGGCAACCAGGAAGTAAGAGGAAATCTAAGTAAATTAAGGGAATCCTTGTCCTCACTCGAAAATTTCAGGGCGGGTCTTAAACAACACAGGCTGTGGCCGTGACAGGAAGGGGTGGGTCATATTCAAATTAGGGGGTGTACGAGTTTAGTCAGGCCTAGGGCAGCACAAAACCTAAATACACCTCTGCCCCCCGGCCAATCTGATGCCCCCCAAAAAAGGCCGCCACATCACCACTTTACTCACTGACAGTACTTGTCCTGGCCGGGAATGCCTGGAGGAGCACAATCGCCGCCCCCTGCTTGTGATTGGAGAAATCTTAAATCCCACCACTTGTGTCCATTCACTGTGCTGTGATTCGTTACACCACAAGCTGATTTTTTGGAAGGGGGTGTCCCTGAATGGTAGTTTGGAAATGTGGTCACCCTACTTCCATACAGGGCACTTATACATTTTCCCGCCCAGACCAATTTTCTGTCTCTATTACCTTGGGAGCAGGCTGAGCCTGTGCTGAAACCACATGGACTAGGCCGCATGGAAGCCTGGCCGGTACTTTGGGCCTAGCCATGTGGCCAACAACGAGGCCTAGCATTCTCTTACCACATCTTGAGCCAGCCAGGAAAGACTGAAAGCGTTAAGTATGCCTCTATCTTATTTGCCAGTATTGTATTAGGCCACAGATATTTGTTAGCGTTATATATTGTGCAATAGGAATTCTATGCTACAGCTTTGTTTACTATACAACGGACACTTTTTGTTAGAATAAATATAACTGTTTGATTTCAAAGGTGTCTGTCTCATTAACTAACGCTTAGCCTCGGGCCTAGAGCACACTTCGGCCTGATATACATTAGCAAATACGGGACTCATGCATGTTAATACAGATGCAATAGCTTATATATAGGAATTACAAGTTACAGTAAAGGATAGATACTTATAGTTAGTTGTTGCATGTTTTTATTTACTTCAAATTGAGAGTACGGAAGCTGGGGACAGGTTTATATTTCCCTCTGTCGAAAAGCATGTCCTCTGCATACCAGGTCAATATACGGTACTCTGTGTTCTGGATGGAGAGATCATTGCTGGGAAGGAAGCACCTGGTTATTATTTAGGGCGCAGACAAATTTGTCCTTGTCCTAAAGGATACCAATGTAACGTCAGTCATGAAACAAGGGTATTTCTTGAACCTAACAGTAGGTAGAGGTGCAGGATATACCCTGGGCATAGTCACTGAAGTCGAATCACAGGGATGGAATTCTGTGTTTTTTTTTAGTTTTTTATCATTGTTTGAGATTTATATGTGTGTTAGACTCAAAACTTATATAGGAAGCTCTCCTGCTTATCTATGCAAGTTGAGGGACAAATTGACGGTAAATTCTCTTAGTACAAATTAGAGACTTTGCTGCCAATTTAGATCCCCGAGGTACCACAGACAGGCCAAGTTGCAGTCAGAAAAAAAACACTGTACAAGCCTGCATAAACCCGACCTGTTTTTACAGTGAAGAGTTATAGGAGGTTGGGAGCGGGATACGCGATTTGATGGGTCATATGTATATATGTATATTAAGGTGATAACAGTGTGTTTTAGGCTTTTAAGATGGGCAAGAAAGACGCTCCTCGGGGCTCTGTAGCTGAAAGCTGGTTAATATTCTGCTCTGAGTGTGTGCTGGTGAATGGTGAGCGAATGGACACCCCTTGCCTTGCCTGTAATGCACCCCTTCATGAAGATGGCAGAAAGAAGAAGAAGAAGATGAAAACGAAGAAGACGAAGAAGAAGATACAGAATGGAGACATGGAAGCCATCATGGAAGAGTGATGTTGGTGTGTCAACCAGTAGCAAAGCGGCACGTGTTGGGAAGCACAGCACGTTAAAACCATTATGGACTGTTCCAAAGAGCTGTTTCTGAAGCACATGTTGGAAGACAATTAAGAACTGTTCCAGAGGTACTGGTTCTGAAAAACATGTTGGAAATCAGTTATGGACTGTCATAGGAGCCGGTTCTGAAGCCTATGGTGAGAGGCGCAACATTGTGGGCTATTCTATAGGAGCTATTTCTGAGATGCATGTTGAAGGATGCAACACATTGAAACAGTGGAGGACTGTTCGGACCATATGGACTGTTCGAGGGGAGCCATGTCTAAAGAAGCATGATGTGCGCCTTATTAGGCGCAAAGCGGCATATATTGCAAGGAAATAATAGCTAGTTTTGAACATAGTCTGTTTACAGTGCCAACGGTCAGATAAGCCCCCTGCAGGAATGTAAGCTGATACACCCGACTCTGGAGAGTCTAAGAGAAGTCTTTCATTAGCCCCTTGCCAGACAATAGAGAGGTGCGACCATCAACATAGGTGCAATGATGAAAGGATTAGTAATTTGTTGGAGATTATATGGACAAAATCGCCCCCAGAGGCTAGATATGGCATGACAGCCACGAACAAGGATGTGAGTCATGAAAGTGCAATGATTGGTTGAACATCAGATGGGCAGGCAAAATGGGAGGTGTTTCGAATGATTAATGAGTGAGGTTTGGTAAAAAGGAGTTTGAAAGAGAACTTTCTGTCTCTATTACCTTGGGAGCATGCTGAGCCTGTGCTGAAACCACATGGAAGCCTGGCCGGTACTTTGGGCCTAGCCATGTGGCCAACAACGAGGCCTAGCATTCTCTTACCCCATCTTGAGCCAGCCAGGAAAGACTGAAAGCGTTAAGTATGCCTCTATCTTATTTGCCAGTATTGTATTAGGCCACAGATATTTGTTAGCGTTATATATTGTGCCATAGGAATTCTATGCTACAGCTTTGTTTACTATACAACGGACACTTTTTGTTAGAATAAATATAACTGTTTGATTTCAAAGGTGTCTGTCTCATTAACTAACACTTAGCCTCAGGCCTAGAGCACACTTCGGCCTGATATACATTAGCAAATACGGGACTCATGCATGTTAATACAGATGCAATAGCTTATATATAGGAATTACAAGTTACAGTAAAGGATAGATACTTATAGTTAGTTGTTGCATGTTTTTATTTACTTCAGAAAGTGAAGATTATTTAATCCAAAATGCAGTAATACATTTTCGTGATGCTTACAAAGTAAGAGAAAAAGCAAAAGTGAGAGAGAAGAGAGCCCCCACATTCTCATCCTTACAGTGAAACAACGATAACACTTCTTTATTGGCTAATTTAGCTAAGGAAGATCTGTCTGTACCTGGCACAGACTGGCACTTTATTACCAGACAGAACTTCCTGCACAGTCTGTTATCTATATATTATGTATGGGGTTAGGTAGAACAAAAGATTATAACAAGTTAGTAACATGTGCTCGGAAGCCATGTTAGAAGAATGAGTGTCAGCTCTGTTTTAAATAGACACACAAACAAAACTTTTCTAACAATAAGACTTACAGGAAAGATTAAACCCAGATGAGCATATACTAAGGTGACCAGATTTTTTAAATGAAATCTGGGGACATATTTTTTCTTTACTAGTAATGGCAACAATCAGCGACTCTCTGCCCGTTGCCGCCCACCTCCCAGCCTCCCAAGTCTTACTCTTTGGGCCCCCCGGCTACTATTGGGTGGGGAGCGGAGGAAGATCACTCCGCCAGGGAAGGAAGGGAGATAGGCAGACACGTGGCTGGCCAGGATTTAAGCCAAGGCAGAAGAACATGTGAGCGGAGCTGAATGGGCATGCACCCGAAACTGAAGAAATATTCCCTCCGCTCCGACCAGCACATGATCATCAGAAAGGGGCACAGATAATGGGAAAAATACAACCCCCCTATGCTAGTAGGCACGGCAGAGCGGGGGTGTGTAATTCTAATTTTTCGATTTTATTTCTGTACTGACTGTCTTTGAAATTGCCCCTGCCACCTATTAAATCCAATCTGGGGACAAAACCAGGGACAGATGTGGTCCGGGGACAGTGTCCTCAATCAGGGGACTGTCCCCTGAAACTGGGGATGTCTGGTCACCCTAGCATATACCCACTAGGTCAATCAAACGTTATAAGAGTCGATGCACCATGGGGGGGTCACAGGAGCCTCTAATGATGGGAGATTGTACCTCAGGCAGTGGCGGCCCGCCCATATGGGCGCACGGGCGCCGCCCCCCCTCCCGCAGTCACAAAAAAAAAAAGAATAAAAAAAAACAAACAAACGGGCCCTTTAAGAACTTTTATTCGGCTAAAATGTCATTTTGACATTTTAGCCGAAGTTCTGGAGGCCGTCTATAGAGGGCGCTGCAGCGCCACCCCCTCTCGCAAGTAACACACGTTCAATGCTATGCATTGGACGTGTGTTACTGTTGCCAGCTGCCTGGTCTATTCGTATAACCGGACATGGGACGCCGGTTACCCGAATAGCGACAGCTGGTTGGCTGAGGGGAACTGCCTATCAAAGCCAGTGGCTCTGATAGGCTTTTCCAGTCCCGCCCACCGGCTCTCGGAAGTCTATGCTCGGAGCGCAGGCAATCTGCGGTCCTTGCATTAGACTGACAGCCGTTTCAGCCAATCAGGTTCCCGGATTCTGGTTTTCAGGAACCTGATTGGCTGAAGCTTCTCCAGGGCGGCAGAAGACATCGAGGGAGGACATGGAAGCGTCAGGTAAGTGATTTTTTTACAGGGAAAGGGGCAGCATGGGGCACAGTGGCAGCATGGGGCACAGTGGCAGCATGGGGCACAGTGGCAGCATGGGGCACAGTGGCAGCATGGGGCACAGTAGAAGCATGGGGCACAGTGGCATCATGGGGCACAGAGGCGACAATGAGCACAGTGGCATGGGGCACAGTGGTGACAATTGATGGCACAGTGACTGAATATGATGGCATGGCAGAGAGGTGACAATTGATGGCACAGTGACTGCATTTGATGGCATGGCAGAGAGGTGACAATTGATGGCACAGTGACTGCGTTTGATGGCATGGCACAGTGGTGACAATTGATGGCACAGTGGTGGCGTTTGATGGCATGGCACAGTGGTGACAATTGATTGCACAGTGACTGCATTTGATGGCATGGCACAGTGGTGACAATTGATAGGCACAGTAGCTGCTTTTGATGGCATGGCACATTGGTGACAATTGATGGCACAGTGGTGGCGTTTGATGGCATGGCACAATTAGTGACACAAGTGGTGACAATTGATGGCACAGTGACTGCAAATGATGGCATAGCACATTGGTGACAATTGATGGCACAGTGACTGCATATGATGGCATGGCACATTGGTGACAATTGATGGGCACAGTAGCTGCATTTGATGGCATGGCACAGTGGTGACAATTGATGGCACAGTGGCTGCATTTGATGGCATGGCACAGTGGTGACAATTGATGGCACAGTGGCTGCATTTGGTGGCATGGCACAGTGGCTACATTTGGTGGCATGGCACAGTGGCTGCATGTGATGGGCACAGTGAGGCTGCAATATTTTTTTTTTTCGTTTGCGCCCCCCCAAAAATTTTGAGCACCAGCCGCCACTGACCTCAGGTTTGTTAATCCAAGAGACTCAGGCAGGGAATCCAATAGTATTAAAGACACAGCAAAGGAACTCTTCCAATCATATGTCATATATTATGGCATCCAACCAATAAGATATGTAAAAGAAGAAAAGTAGGGACGCACATAGCATAATTCTGTAAGATATCTCACAGCATTTATTAAAAGAAGAAAAAAACTAATATTTGCAGTGATATAAAATCAGGGTAACGGTGACATCAGTAGTCCTTCCCGACATGTTGCGTTCCAAAGAACATCATCTGGGGTACTGATCCACTGTTACAAGTACCCTTAAATACATAAAAGAACCCCCATAGATAAATCATGACTCCAATGGGAAGACAGCAGTCATGACTCACCACTTCCGGGTTTGCTAAGATGGAGTTGCGGTTCAAGCCTCATTATGGTTAAAGAACTGAAACCGGAAATGGCAGGAGAATGCCTCACTCAAATACATGATGAAATGTTTATCGGAGGAAGGCACTCGCCATATAGCTCAGATTTCACCAGGCAGGGAGCAGAGTCCTGCATCTATATTGCCCTCATCGAGACACGCATCATGTATGCGTTCCAGAGCATACAGAGTCGCGCCGTACCGGATGTCGTCACGTGCGTTCCAGACCTTGAAGTGATAGTATACATCGGAAGTCATCACATGTGCGGACCGAGCCTCACTGTGATAACGTCCCAGGAAAGACGATGAATGCGTTCCAGAGCAAACAGAGCCGCGCCGTGCCCAAAGTCGTCACATGCGTTCCAGACCTCGCAGTGATAATACACACCCGAAGTTATCACATGTGCAGATCAAGCCTCATTGTAGTCAATAGACTGCACCACAAAGGAACAAAACAGGTGGCATTAAATCATAAGTGCTAACCATAAACAACATTTTGATATGTGCAAAAAGATATCTCCCGGCTAAACAGGATCAACCTATTTTTTTCTTTCTTTGTTTTCTTTCCGTTACTCTTTTCAGACTATCCTTCTTTCTCTGTGATTACAACTTTGCACTGTCTCTTCATGCAACGTTTTACTTACACTTCTACCTACAGTCTAGTTTGGATTATTCAGAGACCTAGGGCCAGATTCTCAGAGGCGATACGACGGTGTATCTCAGATACACCGTCGTATCTCAATGGGTATCTATGCGAGTGATTCTTAGAATCACTTACGCATAGATACACTAAAAATCTGACAGGTGTAAAGGAATTACACCGTCGGATCGTAGATGTAATGACAACGCCGGCCGCTAGGTGGCCTTTACGTTGTTTTCTCATTTGCCTATGCAAATGAGCCTAATACGCCGATTCCCGAACGTTTTTACGTCGCCCCGTCGTAGTTTACGTCGTTTCCGTAAGATAAAGCAGCCCGAAGGTGGCGCATCCTATGTTAAGTATGGCCGTCGTTCCTGTGTCGCCATTTGAAAATTTGAAGTCGTTTGCGTAAGACGTCCGTGAATGGGGCTGGACGTCATTTACGTACACGTCGAAAACAATGATGTCCTGGCGACGTCATTTTGCGCAATGCACGTCGGGAAGTTTTTGGGACGGCGCATGCGCAGTACGTTCCGCGCGGGGGCGCGCTTAATTTAAATACAAGCCGCCCCCTTCGATTTACGCGGGGATACGCCGGGCCATTTACACTACACCGCCGCAAGTTACGGAGCAAGTGCTTTGAGAATAAAGCACTTGCTCTAGTACGTTGCGGCGGCATAGTGTAAATAGCTAACGCTACGCCGCCGGGGATTCTTAGAGAATCTGGCCCATAGTATAGATGACACCCTGACTTCTTAGATTCATAAGCACAGGCTGTAGCCTTAGGGACCTATGGTTCATGTTCTAGCTGGCTTATCTTCAACTCCACTTCAAAGATGTTAGTGAGATATTACCCTGAGGAAGTGATAAGAGAAAGAGCCTTGTGATTATATGATCTTTGAAGGTCTCTGTAACTGTCATATGACTTTTGTCATACTTTTGTAACGATACCCCCTCAAGTGCCGCTGGTTGATTTGGGATCGGCGTATTAAGTTACCTAAGTGTTGTCCAGGGGTGAAATTGATGAGCAGAGCAATGAGCGAATGTCCAGTCAATTGTTAAAGGTTTTCCAAATGCTTTATTTCTTGGGTCCAACACGACCAACATCAACAGAAGGTATATAGGACAGGTTGGTGAAATGAAGAAAACCTTGCAGTATTAGGCCTGGATGAATAAAAAGCAAGCCTGCTTTCAGTAACTGTATAATGCGTCACCACTCTAGCCAGAGTGGGTGAAGGGCTTCCCCGGACAGACTTCTGCCACAAGGCTGGCAGCCGGAGTGCCACTTTAAGGTTGCTGGAAGGAACAGGTCCTCGCCACGGACCTGGCTCTAATTTAGTTTAAGGCCGCGTACACACGATCGAAAATTCTCCGCTGAAACTGGTCCGCAGACCAGTTTCAGTGGACATGTACGATCGTGTGTACGGCCTATCGGACCGTTGTCTGTCGGACAAAAGTTTTCTGACTTGATATAAAACCTGTCCGATGGAAACATGTCCGATGGTTAGTACACAAATCATCGGACCAAAAACCCATGTATGCACAGAATCAAGTCGACGCATGCTTGGAAGCTTTGAACTTCGTTTTTTCATCACGTCGTTGTGTTTTACGTCACCGCGTTCTGGTCCAATGGTATTTGGTCCGATGGTGTGTACGCACATCAGACCAACAGACCACTTCAGCCTGGTCTGATGAAAACGGTCAATCGGACAAGTTTCACTGGACCGGTCCGCTCGTGTGTACGCGGCCTAAGATGCCAGATAAGGCCTCTGCCACAGGCTCTATGCTGACAATGTGAACAGCAGAGCGAATCCTTTCAGTCAGTTACGGTTAGGTGGCCAGTTGACAGCAGAAATGTACCTGTCAATGTATGGGCCACTAGAGCCCCGATGGTTCGTTCAAGTCCCTCAGATAACCTGCCTCCAGGTTCTCCTTGAGCCAATTCCCCACCGTGCAGCCAGCAGCTTAGGATCTTTCTCATAAGAGCGAGGGGACCCAGCAAGTCACTGGGGCCCCTCGACAGCATCCGCCAGGAACTCCACGTAGATTGCGACTACGGCCTGGTAGGCCTTATTGCCGGGGTCTGTTGGATGCGCACACCCTGAAGGTGGGTGCCGCACCTGGAACCAGGAACCCGCGAAGAAAATGGCATCTGCCCAAGATATATCCCTCCCCAGCATGCCTTGCGAGAGAAACTCCTCTAATTGGCTGCTGGGGAATAGAGGCTCTGCCAGAACCCCTCTGACTCCATCTGTCGCCCAGCAGTGGGATCACACCCCCGGAGCGCAGACTGACCCACAGGACAGTTCTGGAAGGACAGTAGCCCAAAATTTGGAAAAATTATGAGTGAAAGCAACATAACTCTCTCACCCCCTGAGCCATAATTGGCCAAAGCCACCCTGGCTTTGGCCAATTATGGCTCTCCGTTTTTTGCAAGCTGTGATTGGCCAAGCATGTGGGTCATAGTGCATGCTTGGCCAATCATCAGCCAGCAATGTACTGCAATGCCGCAGTGAATTATGGGCCATGACACGCCACATTCGAATTTGGCGCGAACCGACCGTAACGTTCGTAATTCGATGAACGGTCGAACATGAGTTTGACTCGAACTTGAAACTCATTCCTAGTGATAACCATACGTTGCATATAAGCAGTGTTGTAAGTAACGGCGTTTAAATAAACGCCGTTACGTAACGATTGCCCGGCAAGGGGTAACTAGTAATCTACCTGATTACTTTTACCCCAGCGAGAGCGCCGTTGCCGTTACATTTGCTCCGTTACCTCGTTACTTACACCTCAGGGCCGGCGGGATGGCATTGACGGACCGGTTGTGATTGGGTGGGTGAGTGTCGTGACTCAGTGACTGACTGTGTCATCATCAATCATCATCACATGCAAAAAAATTATGATTGGTCGCCGGTGGGCATGTGACTCTCAGTGTGGGTGGCGCTGGCCTGGCACTGCCAGCGCCACCCACACTGAGAGAGTCACATGCCTGCCGGCGACCAATCATTAATTTTTTTGACATCGATGCATGTGATGATGATGATGAGTTGACAGACAGTCACCCACCCAATCACAGTGGCAGAAGTGGCTTCACTTGGCGCATGCGACGCGCCCCCTGGAGTCTCCCGGGTCCCGCCCGCGGCCGTCTGCAGTCTGAGACGGTCAGACCCGCGTGAGGTGTGACACTCGCGTCGTGACTTCACTCGGCAACTGACTGAGCACAGTGAGCAGCAGAGCGTGTGAGCCCGCCGACGATCACACCCGACCCGAGTGACCCATCCCCCGCGGAGGCTCCGCTCCACCACGGACCTGAGTCCGGACCAAGGCCTCAGGCCTGAGGCCTAGCCAGAGTGGAACCGAACCAGGCAGCAAGTGAAGCACTGTGGCCCTGCCAGCAGACAGGAGGAGGTGAGGTGCACCGGGCAGCACCGTAATGCGCTCAGGTGGTCAGCACTCAGCAGTTGGTCACACGGTGTCGGTGTGACACACACATACACTGGTCCTTTTTTATACTTCATGAGCAGTTGTTCAAGTTGAAAAGACTGGGGAACTGTCTGTTGCTTAGACTCCAATTTTAACTGTAGTTAAATATAGGCTTAGTGACACTGACAGTCAGATAATAATTGGAGTAATTAGAGTACTAAGCTTACTTTACTTTACAATTAAAATCAGCAGTAGCCACTAGCCAGCCAGCAAGGCATTGTCAGACAGTCACTCTCAGCTCAGGCAGTAGCACAGTGTTCATATTTTGCCACGCCTTAGGCCTGGTGTGGCAAAATATGAACTTTGTGCTAGCCTACTGGCTGACACTGTGACTGCTGCTGCTGCTTGATTGTAATTGTAAAGCTTAAGGACTCCAATTATCTGTAAGCCTGCTATATATTTATAGACAGATAATTGGAGTATTTTAAGCTTTACAATTAGGCAATGTAATTTTTTTTTGAGGTAATATAATTCACCAATATTAACCTGTGTATCTTTCATGGATTATAGAGTTCCAGGCACAGGCAGTCACCTCACCACTCACCAGGCAACACTGTGGCCCTGCCCCTGCCCTGCGCAAGCCAGCAGACAGCAGCACGGACCGACCGACCGACTGTGGCCCCTGCGCAGCCAGCCACCAGCCAGGTCCCAGGTGAGGACGGAGCCGATTGGAACTGGGGGGGGCGGCCTAGTCTAAGGCCGCCTTAGGCCTGGTGTGGCAAAATATGAACTTTGTGCTAGCCTACTGGCTGAGCTGACACTGTGGCTGCAGTGCTGCTTGATTGTAATTGTAAAGCTCAAGGACTCCAATTATCTGTCCATAAGCCTGTTATATATTTATAGACAGATAATTGGAGTATTTTAAGCTTTACAATTAGACAATGTAATTTTTTGAGGTGATATCATTCACCAATATTAACCTGTGTGTCTTTCATGAATTATAGGGTTCCAGGCAGTCACCTCACCAGACAACACTGTGGCCCTGCCCCTGCCCTGCGCAAGCCAGCAGACAGCAGCACCGACCGACCGACTGTGGTCCCTGCCCCCTGCGCAGCCACCAGCCACTCAGCCAGGTCCCAGGTGAGGAGCCGATTGGAACGGGGGGGGGCGGCCTAGTCTAAGGCCGCATTAGGCCTGGCTTGTGGCGAAATATGAACTTTGTGCTACTGGCTGAGTCTGACTGATACTATACCAATAATATCATACAAACCAAACCTGGAAATCTAGAAAGGATTTTAAGGTGGACCAGTGGAGGACCAGTGGACCACATACAAAAAATAAAAAAATAAAAAAAAAGATATTGAGTACAGTGCTATGAGGCTCATGCCTTTCTTTTTCTAATGTTTGCTGCTAATTTTAATGCAAGCCTTTGTTAGAAGTTGCAGAATACTTCCATCGATAGGAAAAAAATAGGATCCCAGCTGTAAAACAATGCTTAGAATATTGCGGTTTTGTCTTGTATTATATACTGCAACTTCTACCAAAGGCTTGCATTTAAATTAGCAGCAAACATTATTTAAAACAAGAGAGGCATGAGCCTCATAGTAGCACTAGCACTGTACTCAATATTTATTTTTTATTTTTTTGAATGTGGTCCACCTTTAAAATCCTTTCTAAATTTCTAGGTTTAAAAAAAAACATGCCCTGCAGTAGAAAAGTCACCCAAAGAAAAAAAGGCATATGAATGATAAACCTTAAATTCTATATCATAGTTGCCATGTATTTTAAAGAAGACACGCCCATTTTTTTTTTGCTTTTATTTAGGTGCACCCCAACCCCCCCAAAAAAAAAAATACAAGAGAGGAATCAAGGAGTCAGACTCAGATCACGGTCAGGTACCACCGTACCACACTGCCAGTACCCCCACCAGTGGAGTGCCACACCACCAGCCGTCAGCAACAATGGCGACGAGCTGGGGAAGATCAAAGTTAGCATTCTCAAACTGGAAGTACCGTGACTACTTCTCCTTGATTGAAATTAAAGGCAAGAATGTTTATGTAACATGCACGCTATGCTCAGGAAAAAAGACTTTGTCCACATCTTCTTCAAGCAACTCCAATCTTTTGAAGCACCTCACATCAACACATGCTAACGTGACACTTGTTGCTGCTGCTGCTAACCCAACCCCGAATTCAGCTAGCGGAGTAGCCGGACCGTCTCTCCTAAAACAAGCAACGCTCGATTTTTCTGGTCAACATCAGGTGACCAAGCCCGAGCTGAATACATTGATTGCAAGGTATGTTGTTGAAAACATGCTCCCCCTGTCCACTGTGGTGTCTGAGTCATTCAGAGCTATCCTTTCTAAAATACCACTACGAGGAGGAGGAAAGGGGGTTGCCCCATGCCGAAACACTTTTGCTAAATTCTTGGACAGTGAATACGAAAAAATGATGATTGAGCTCAAAAAAACATTTGAGGAATTACAGTACATTGCAACTACAGCAGACATCTGGACTTGCCACAATAAAAGTTACCTGGGTGTGACAGCACATTGGATCAATCCACATAACCTGGAAAGAGAGAAAGCAGCTCTTGCCTGCAGACGGTTTAAGGGGCATCATAGTCATGACGCCATAGCAGTTGAGCTTGACAATATACACTCAACATATGGGATAACACACAAAATCACAGCAACAGTGACTGATAATGGCTCAAATTTTGTAAAAGCATTTAAAAGGTACCAGCCACTTGAGGAAAGTGATTCTGAGGAAGACGAAGATGAGGTGACCTTTACAGACATTAATGATGCTCTACATGCAAGAGGTGATGATATTGATGGTGATGTGATCACTTTGCCCCCCCACAAGAGATGTGCATCACACACACTGAACCTGATTTCATGCACAGATGTAGACAAGTGGCTGCTGTCAAAATCTGCAACAAAGGCTGTTTATAGAAGTGCTACTGCCAAATGTACTGCCCTATGGAACAAGACTAGTCGATCAGCTTTGGCTACTGAAACAGTTGATGAGTTGGTGTCAAAAAAGCTGCTTGTACCTTGTACAACACGATGGAATTCCTTCTATGATGCCCTGGCTCGAATCTGTGAAATATCCATGGTAGACCTTAACACCATTTCCTCCAAATTAGGACTGCCAGCAATAACGGAAAGGGAACAACAGTTTTTAAAGGAGTACTGTATTGCGATGAAGCCCCTTACAGTTGCCTTGGATATACTTCAGGGAGAAGAGAATTGTTTTCATGGTACACTCCTACCAACAATTGAGACATTAATGTTAAAGACAGAAGCCCTTCAAAGTGGCCTGCAAATACTGAGGGACCTTCCTGACGCCATAGTCACAGTAAGAACTTAAATTTCATATTTTATTGTTTATTAAGTGAACATTGCTGTAGTACTCATAATACTAAATACAACTGCTACTAATTATGATTATTATTTCAGTCTATCAAAACCAGATTTGCTGATGTCCTGGGAAATGAAGAGGCTATACTTGCTGCCGTAACTCTTCCAAAATTCAAGCTTCGCTGGCTGCGGTCACAGGAGTTAAAGGATAAGGCTAAGGCAAGTTTGCTGGCAGAGTGCCGAAGAATTGTCCTTGAAGAACCACAACAAGGTAACAGCACATCTACACAACAACATCACACAGATTCAGCCAAAGAGAACGATTTCTTTTCCTTTGAAGAGGATGAGGAGGAAACAACCTCTTTAGCAGAAAACCAGGTGGCAGACTATATAAGATCTTCAGCACAAAATGTTGACTCTCTGTGTGGATTTTCTCTTATCAAGAAAATTTCGCTACGTTACAATGCTGCTACTCCATCTAGCGCACCTGTTGAGAGACTGTTCAGCCTGGGCAAGCTTGTCTTCTCTCCAAAGAGGAACAGACTGTCAGACCAAAAATTTGAAAAGCTTCTCCTATTACGTTACAACCACTGGTTTAGTTAGATGATGAGAGGAGTTCAGAGTTGGATAGTGTTCTGTTTATTGTGCACTGCAGTATTATACAGTTAATTGCACTAATTAATAAAGGCGAGAGTTTCCTTTGTCTCCTATAGTCCTATTAGTATAAGAAACTAAGGAAAATCTGGCCTTTAATTAATGCAATGATTTATCTATATCTGTATAATTGTTTGAAAAGAAACAAAGGAAAATCTGGCCATTAGTACAAATCTCTGTATCTCTGTAGCTGTATATTCAGCCTACTAGTGCACAATAAACAGAAGTTTTGTTAATGTACTGATTGAATAGTTAAGATTTGGATAGTGTTCTCCAACTCTTAACTATTCAGAATCAGTACAGTAACAAAACTTCCGTTTATTGTGCACTAGTAGGCTGAATATACAGCTACAGAGATTTGCACTAATGGCCAGGTTTTTCCTTTGTTTCTTTTAACACTATTATACAGATAATCGCACTAATTAAAGGCCAGATTTTTGTTTCTTTTTACCCTTGTTTACATTTGTGTGTCTTAATTTTGCACTTGAATTCTAGTTTAAATATTTTTTTATTTTTTATGTTTCTGTGCATACCATTCATATGATCTATGGCAGGCTGCGCCGCTGCAATCTATTGAATTGGGTTCAAATAAATACGAAATGTTCTGAAATACTGTATATAGTGTTTTTAATCTTCAATCAGTTAATATAAACATCTTTGATATTAAAGATGTTATAGAACGTAATTGTATTGTAGAATATAAAAAAAAAAATAATCAGTTACTTTTCCGAGTAACTAGTTACTTTGCCAATAAAGTAACTGAGTCACTAACTCACTTACTTTTTCGGGCAAGTAACTTGTAATTGTAACTAGTTACTTTTTTAAAGGAAGATGAACAACACTGCATATAAGACATACCAACAACATGAAAGAGGTTACACTGTACTAATATAATGATGAACACTATACAGATTAAGAGGTACAACTTGAAGAGGATTGTAACCATCTATGCCAGACCTTGTTATATTTGCCTGGGCAACCTCTATTAATGTAAACCACCTTTTTTTAAGGTAAGGTATTGTTGATTTCAGCAAGCCAGGCAGCTATCATGGGGGCGGCAGCCTGAATCTAATTCCGGGCTATCAGCTTTCTAGCTGCAAATAATGTTTCATAGAGAAATTGAAGTGTATATTTGTCAATTCTGGTATCGGGAAATAAGCCCAGAAGGCATTGCTTGGGATCCAACGACACTGGTGAGCCCATCTGATCGTGAAGGAACTGAACGTCCTGTGACCAGTATCCCTGAATTCAAAGACACTGCCAGATGAAGTGCCACCATCTAGGATACATAGAACTGCGGGAAGAGCAAAATGTAGCCATTCGTTGCAGGGTCAAGAATGCCCTTCATTTGGCATCATTTGAGGGAGCAAACTGTCTGCATTTGAGGAGCAAACTGGCTGCATTTGAGGGGCAAACTGGCTGCATTTGAGGGGCAAACTGGCTGCATTTGAGGGAGCAAACTGGCTGCATTTGAGGAGCAAACTGGCTGCATTTGAGGAGCAAACTGTCTGCATTTGAGGGAGCAAACTGTCTGCATTTGAGGGGAAAACTGTCTGCATTTGAGGAGCAAACTGGCTGCATTTGAGGGGCAAACTGGCTGCATTTGAGGGGCAAACTGGCTGCATTTGAGGGAGCAAACTGGCTGCATTTGAGGAGCAAACTGGCTGCATTTGAGGAGCAAACTGTCTGCATTTGAGGGAGCAAACTGTCTGCATTTGAGGGGAAAACTGTCTGCATTTGAGGGGCAAACTGGCTGCATTTGAGGGGCAAACTGGCATCATTTGAAGGGGCAAACTGGCTGCATTTGAGGGGCAAACTGGCTGCATTTGAGGGGAAAACTGTCTGCATTTGAGGGGCAAACTGGCTGCATTTGAGGGGAAAACTGTCTGCATTTGAGGGGCAAACTGGCTGCATTTGAGGGGCAAACTGGCATCATTTGAAGGGGCAAACTGGCTGCATTTGAGGGGCAAACTGGCTGCATTTGAGGGGCAAACTGGCATCATTTGAAGGGGCAAACTGGCATCATTTGAGGGGAAAACTGGCATCATTTGAGGGAGCACTACTGTGACCAGTATCCCTGAATTCAAAGACACTGCCAGATGAAGTGCCACCATCTAGGATACATAGAACTGCGGGAAGAGCAAAATGTAGCCATATAGAAGGGGCAAACTGGCTGCATTTGAGGGGCAAACTGGCTGCATTTGAGGGGAAAACTGTCTGCATTTGAGGGGCAAACTGGCTGCATTTGAGGGGCAAACTGGCTGCATTTGAGGGAGCAAACTGGCTGCATTTGAGGAGCAAACTGTCTGCATTTGAGGAGCAAACTGTCTGCATTTGAGGGAGCAAACTGTCTGCATTTGAGGGGAAAACTGTCTGCATTTGAGGAGCAAACTGGCTGCATTTGAGGGGCAAACTGGCTGCATTTGAGGGGCAAACTGGCTGCATTTGAGGGAGCAAACTGGCTGCATTTGAGGAGCAAACTGGCTGCATTTGAGGAGCAAACTGTCTGCATTTGAGGGAGCAAACTGTCTGCATTTGAGGGGAAAACTGTCTGCATTTGAGGGGCAAACTGGCTGCATTTGAGGGGCAAACTGGCATCATTTGAAGGGGCAAACTGGCTGCATTTGAGGGGCAAACTGGCTGCATTTGAGGGGAAAACTGGCTGCATTTGAGGGGCAAACTGGCTGCATTTGAGGGGAAAACTGTCTGCATTTGAGGGGCAAACTGGCTGCATTTGAGGGGCAAACTGGCATCATTTGAAGGGGCAAACTGGCTGCATTTGAGGGGCAAACTGGCTGCATTTGAGGGGCAAACTGGCATCATTTGAAGGGGCAAACTGGCATCATTTGAGGGGAAAACTGGCATCATTTGAGGGAGCACTACTGTGACCAGTACCCCTGAATTCAAAGACACTGCCAGATGAAGTGCCACCATCTAGGATACATAGAACTGCGGGAAGAGCAAAATGTAGCCATATAGAAGGGGCAAACTGGCTGCATTTGAGGGGCAAACTGGCTGCATTTGAGGGGAAAACTGTCTGCATTTGAGGGGCAAACTGGCTGCATTTGAGGGGCAAACTGGCATCATTTGAAGGGGCAAACTGGCTGCATTTGAGGGGCAAACTGGCATCATTTGAAGGGGCAAACTGGCTGCATTTGAGGGGCAAACTGGCTGCATTTGAGGGGCAAACTGGCATCATTTGAAGGGGCAAACTGGCATCATTTGAGGGGAAAACTGGCATCATTTGAGGGGCAAACTGGCATCATTTGAGGGGAAAACTGGCATCATTTGAAGGGGCAAACTGGCTGCATTTGAGGGGCAAACTGGCTGCATTTGAGGGGCAAACTGGCATCATTTGAAGGGGCAAACTGGCTGCATTTGAAAGGCAAATCGGCATCATTTGATGGGCAAACTGGCTGCATTTTCAGGGGACAAATTGGCAACGTTTGATGGGCACAGTGGCTGCAATTGATGAGGTTTTCTTTTTCAGTTTGACCCCCCCCCCCCCCCCACCAAAAAAGAAATTGGAGCACCAGCCGCCACTAACTATGCATGATAAAAAGTTTTGCACCCAGATGGAGAACCTTTAAAGATAATTACACGAAGAAAAAAATGAGGTTTACTGACATTTTACTGGCCTGGCCTTTGTTGACCTAGGCCAGGATACATTTTTTCTCATCCCTTTCCCTGGGAGGGGGCAGGCGGCAGTTTGGCGGCAATCAATCTCTGCGGGTGGCTGCCTCTGTATTCAGGAAAATGTTTGGGGGGGTTTTCGTGCAGGGGGGCTGCGAAACGCGGCCGCCCCCCGCAAAGTGCCGCCCTAGGCCTAGGCCCTGTCGGCCTAGGAAAAGATACATCTATCCCTCTCCTCCCTCTCCCTCTCCCTCTCTCTCTCTCTCTCTCTCTCCCTCGCCCTCTCCCTCTCCCTCTCCTGCTCTCTCTCCCTCTCTTTTCTCTCTGCCTCCTTCTTTACCGCCTCTTCCCTCACTTTTTCTAGTAAAAATGTATGAAGAATTTTCTTTCTTTCACTCAACTCCTTTTTGGGGTCCCTTCTCTCTCCCATACGGAACTCCACATCTTTAATAATCTCACAGAGACAGTTCAATATTTTTTCATGTTGCTTGCGGATCTTCAGATGATTACATTGAGTGTAGTTCTCTATGGAGAATATCAGCTGCACACCCATCCTTCTGAATTTCGCCTCAATCTGTGAAAGGTGTTCACTTTTCTCATGAGTGAGGATCACCGCCGGGAAGATTTCTGAGATAAAAAAGAGACAGAATTATTGTGATGATGTTTCGGTGATAAATGATGAAGTATAAACAATTTATTTCCTGCACCAAAAATACTGCTGTGATACAGTTAGAATATTGTTCCATTTTTAGGTTCTTGTAACTGTAGTCAGATTCCAGAGGTCTTCTAACATAAGGATGTCAGACCCTCCTCTGGTCTCATTTTAGAAAGAGGGAAGGAGTTCAGTCTAAGACAGTATAAACTGCCCTAAACTGACACTATACTGCCCTAGTCTGACACTATACTTCCCTACACTGACACTATACTTCCCTAGACTGACACTATACTTCCCTAGACTGACACTATACTGCCCTAGACTGACACTATACTTCCCTAGACTGACACTATACTTCCCTAGACTGACACTATACTTCCCTAGACTGACACTATACTGCCCTAGACTGACACTATACTTCCCTAGACTGACACTATACTGTCCTAGCCTGACACTATACTGCCCTAGTCTGACACTATACTTCCCTAGTCTGACACCATACTTCCCTAGACTGACACTATACTTCCCTAGACTGACACTATACTGTCCTAGCCTGACACTATACTTCCCTAGATTGACACTATACTGCCCTAGCCTGACACTATACTTCCCTAGACTGACACTATACTTCCCTAGACTGACACTATACTGCCCCAGTCTGACATTATACTTCCCTAGACTGACACTATACTTCCCTAGACTGACACTATACTGCCCTAGACTGACACTATACTGCCCTAGACTGACACTATACTTCCCTAGAGCTTTATACTATACTGCCCTAGACTGACACTATACTGCCCTAGACTGACACTATACTGTCCTAGCCTGACGCTATACTTCCCTAGACTGACACTATACTTCCCTAGACTGACACTATACTGCCCTAGACTGACACTATACTTCCCTAGACTGACACTATACTGTCCTAGACTGACACTATACTTCCCCAGATTGACACTATACTTCCCTAGACTGACACTATACTTCCCTAGACTGACACTATACTGCCCTAGACTGACACTATACTTCCCTAGATTGACACTATACTGCCCTAGCCTGACACTATACTGTCCTAGCCTGACACTATACTTCCCTAGACTGACACTATACTTCCCTAGACTGACACTATACTTCCCTAGACTGACACTATACTTCCCTAGACTGACACTATACTGCCCCAGTCTGACATTATACTTCCCTAGACTGACACTATACTTCCCTAGACTGACACTATACTGCCCTAGACTGACACTATACTGCCCTAGACTGACACTATACTGCCCTAGACTGACACTATACTTCCCTAGAGCTTTATACTATACTGCCCTAGACTGACACTATACTGCCCTAGACTGACACTATACTGTCCTAGCCTGACGCTATACTTCCCTAGACTGACACTATACTTCCCTAGACTGACACTATACTGCCCTAGACTGACACTATACTTCCCTAGACTGACACTATACTGTCCTAGACTGACACTATACTTCCCCAGATTGACACTATACTTCCCTAGACTGACACTATACTTCCCTAGACTGACACTATACTGCCCTAGACTGACACTATACTTCCCTAGATTGACACTATACTGCCCTAGCCTGACACTATACTGTCCTAGCCTGACACTATACTTCCCTAGACTGACACTATACTTCCCTAGACTGACACTATACTTCCCTAGACTGACACTATACTTCCCTAGACTGACACTTTACTGCCCTAGACTGACACTATACTGCCCTAGACTGACACTATACTGCCCTAGACTGACACTATACTTCCCTAGACTGACACTATACTGCCCTAGACTGACACTATACTGCCCTAGACTGACACTATACTTCCCTAGACTGACACTATACTGTCCTAGCCTGACACTATACTGCCCTAGTCTGACACTATACTTCCCTAGTCTGACACCATACTTCCCTAGACTGACACTATACTTCCCTAGACTGACACTATACTGTCCTAGCCTGACACTATACTTCCCTAGATTGACACTATACTGCCCTAGCCTGACACTATACTTCCCTAGACTGACACTATACTTCCCTAGACTGACACTATACTGCCCCAGTCTGACATTATACTTCCCTAGACTGACACTATACTTCCCTAGACTGACACTATACTGCCCTAGACTGACACTATACTGCCCTAGACTGACACTATACTTCCCTAGAGCTTTATACTATACTGCCCTAGACTGACACTATACTGCCCTAGACTGACACTATACTGTCCTAGCCTGACGCTATACTTCCCTAGACTGACACTATACTTCCCTAGACTGACACTATACTGCCCTAGACTGACACTATACTTCCCTAGACTGACACTATACTGTCCTAGACTGACACTATACTTCCCCAGATTGACACTATACTTCCCTAGACTGACACTATACTTCCCTAGACTGACACTATACTGCCCTAGACTGACACTATACTTCCCTAGATTGACACTATACTGCCCTAGCCTGACACTATACTGTCCTAGCCTGACACTATACTTCCCTAGACTGACACTATACTTCCCTAGACTGACACTATACTTCCCTAGACTGACACTATACTTCCCTAGACTGACACTATACTGCCCCAGTCTGACATTATACTTCCCTAGACTGACACTATACTTCCCTAGACTGACACTATACTGCCCTAGACTGACACTATACTGCCCTAGACTGACACTATACTGCCCTAGACTGACACTATACTTCCCTAGAGCTTTATACTATACTGCCCTAGACTGACACTATACTGCCCTAGACTGACACTATACTGTCCTAGCCTGACGCTATACTTCCCTAGACTGACACTATACTTCCCTAGACTGACACTATACTGCCCTAGACTGACACTATACTTCCCTAGACTGACACTATACTGTCCTAGACTGACACTATACTTCCCCAGATTGACACTATACTTCCCTAGACTGACACTATACTTCCCTAGACTGACACTATACTGCCCTAGACTGACACTATACTTCCCTAGATTGACACTATACTGCCCTAGCCTGACACTATACTGTCCTAGCCTGACACTATACTTCCCTAGACTGACACTATACTTCCCTAGACTGACACTATACTTCCCTAGACTGACACTATACTTCCCTAGACTGACACTTTACTGCCCTAGACTGACACTATACTGCCCTAGACTGACACTATACTGCCCTAGACTGACACTATACTTCCCTAGACTGACACTATACTGCCCTAGACTGACACTATACTGTCCTAGCCTGACGCTATACTTCCCTAGACTGACACTATACTGCCCCAGTCTGACACTATACTTCCCTAGACTGACACTATACTTCCCTAGACTGACACTATACTGCCCTAGACTGACACTATACTTCCCCAGATTGACACTATACTTCCCTAGACTGACACTATACTGTCCTAGACTGACACTATACTTCCCCAGATTGACACTATACTTCCCTAGACTGACACTATACAGCCCTAGACTGACACTATACTTCCCTAGACTGACACTATACTTTCCTAGACTGACACTATACTGCCCTAGACTGACACTATACTGCCCTAGTCTGACACTATACTGCCCTAGACTGACACTATACTTCCCTAGACTGACACTATACTTCCCTAGACTGACACTATACTGCCCCAGTCTGACACTATACTGCCCTAGACTGACACTATACTGCCCTAGACTGACACTATACTGCCCCAGATTGACACTATACTGCCCTAGACTGACACTATACTGCCCTAGACTGACACTATACTTCCCTAGACTGACACTATACTGCCCCAGACTGACACTATACTGCCCTAGACTGACACTATACTTCCCCAGACTGACACTATACTTCCCTAGACTGATACTATACTCCCCCAGATTGACACTATACTGCCCTAGTCTGTCATTAATCTGCCATAGAGTGACACTATACTGCCCTAGACTGACACTATACTGCACTTGGCTGACACTATACTTCCCTAGACTGATACTATACTCCCCCAGATTGACACTATACTGCCCTAGTCTGTCATTAATCTGCCATAGAGTGACACTATACTTCCCTAGACTGACACTATACTGCCCTAGACTGACACTATACTTCCCTAGACTGACACTATACTTCCCTAGACTGACACTATACTTCCCTAGACTGACACTATACTTCCCTAGACTGACACTATACTTCCCTAGACTGACACTATACTTCCCTAGACTGACACTATACTTCCCCAGATTGACACTATACTGCCCCAGACTGACACTATACTGCCCTAGACTGACACTATACTTCCCTAGACTGATACTATACTTCCCTAGTCTGACACTATACTTCCGTAGTCTGACACTATACTGTCCTAGACTGAGACTATACTTCCCTAGACTGACACTATACTTCCCTAGACTGACACTATACTTCCCTAGACTGACACTATACTTCCCCATATTGACACTATACTGCCCCAGACTGACACTATACTGCCCTAGACTGACACTATACTTCCCTAGACTGATACTATACTCCCCCAGATTGACACTATACTGCCCTAGTCTGACACTATACTTCATTAATCTGCCATAGACACTATACTTCCCTAGTGACACTATACTGCCCTTGACTGACACTATACTTGCCCTAGACTGACACTGTCCTGGTCTATACTGCCCAAGACTGACACTATACTTCCCTAGACTGACACTATACTTCCCTAGACTGACACTATACTTCCCTAGACTGACACTATACTTCCCTAGACTGACACTATACTTCCCTAGACTGACTGACACTATACTGCCCTAGACTGACACTATACTTCCCTAGACTGACACTATACTGTCCTGGTCTGACACTACACTGCCCTGGTCTGACACTATACTTCCCTAGACTGACACTATACTTCCCTAGACTGACACTATACTTCCCTAGACTGACACTGTACTGCCCTAGACTGACACTATACTTCCCTAGACTGACACTATACTGTCCTAGCCTGACACTATACTGCCCTAGTCTGACACTATACTTCCCTAGTCTGACACCATACTTCCCTAGACTGACACTATACTGTCCTAGCCTGACACTATACTGCCCTAGTCTGACACTATACTTCCCTAGTCTGACACTATACTTCCCTAGACTGACACTAAACTGTCCTAGCCTGACACTATACTGCCCTAGACTGACACTATACTTCCCTAGACTGACACTATACAGCCCTAGACTGACACTATACTTCCCTAGACTGACACTATACTTTCCTAGACTGACACTATACTGCCCTAGACTGACACTATACTGCCCTAGTCTGACACTATACTGCCCTAGACTGACACTATACTTCCCTAGACTGACACTATACTTCCCTAGACTGACACTATACTGCCCCAGTCTGACACTATACTGCCCTAGACTGACACTATACTGCCCTAGACTGACACTATACTGCCCCAGATTGACACTATACTGCCCTAGACTGACACTATACTGCCCTAGACTGACACTATACTTCCCTAGACTGACACTATACTGCCCCAGACTGACACTATACTGCCCTAGACTGACACTATACTTCCCCAGACTGACACTATACTTCCCTAGACTGATACTATACTCCCCCAGATTGACACTATACTGCCCTAGTCTGTCATTAATCTGCCATAGAGTGACACTATACTTCCCTAGACTGACACTATACTGCCCTAGACTGACACTATACTTCCCTAGACTGACACTATACTTCCCTAGACTGACACTATACTTCCCTAGACTGACACTATACTGCCCTAGACTGACATTATACTGTCCTAGACTGAGACTATACTTCCCTAGACTGACACTATACTTCCCTAGTCTGACACTATACTTCCGTAGTCTGACACTATACTGTCCTAGACTGAGACTATACTTCCCTAGACTGACACTATACTTCCCTAGACTGACACTATACTTCCCTAGACTGACACTATACTTCCCCAGATTGACACTATACTGCCCCAGACTGACACTATACTGCCCTAGACTGACACTATACTTCCCTAGACTGATACTATACTCCCCCAGATTGACACTATACTGCCCTAGTCTGTCATTAATCTGCCATAGAGTGACACTATACTGCCCTAGACTGACACTATACTGCCCTTGACTGACACTATACTTCCCTAGACTGACACTATACTGCCCTAGACTGACACTATACTTCCCTAGACTGACACTATACTTCCCTAGACTGACACTATACTTCCCTAGACTGACACTATACTTCCCTAGACTGACTGACACTATACTGCCCTAGACTGACACTATACTTCCCTAGACTGACACTATACTGTCCTGGTCTGACACTATACTGCCCTGGTCTGACACTATACTTCCCTAGACTGACACTATACTTCCCTAGACTGACACTATACTTCCCTAGGCTGACACTATACTTCCCTAGACTGACACTGTACTGCCCTAGACTGACACTATACTTCCCTAGACTGACACTATACTGTCCTAGCCTGACACTATACTGCCCTAGTCTGACACTATACTTCCCTAGTCTGACACTATACTTCCCTAGACTGACACTATACTGTCCTAGCCTGACACTATACTGCCCTAGACTGACACTATACTTCCCTAGATTGACACTATACTGCCCTAGCCTGACACTATACTGTCCTAGCCTGACACTATACTTCCCTAGACTGACACTATACTTCCCTAGACTGACACTATACTGCCCCAGTCTGACATTATACTTCCCTAGACTGACACTATACTTCCCTAGACTGACACTATACTGCCCTAGACTGACACTATACTGCCCTAGACTGACACTATACTGCCCTAGACTGACACTATACTTCCCTAGACTGACACTATACTTCCCTGGTCTGACACTATACTGCCCTGGTCTGACACTATACTTCCCTAGACTGACACTATACTTCCCTAGACTGACACTATACTTCCCTAGACTGACACTATACTTCCCTAGACTGACATTATACTGCCCTAGACTGACACTATACTTCCCTAGACTGACACTATACTGTCCTAGCCTGACACTATACTGCCCTAGTCTGACACTATACTTCCCTAGACTGACACTATACTTCCCTAGACTGACACTATACTGCCCCAGTCTGACATTATACTTCCCTAGACTGACACTATACTTCCCTAGACTGACACTATACTGCCCTAGACTGACACTATACTGCCCTAGACTGACACTATACTTCCCTAGACTGACACTATACTTCCCTAGACTGACACTATACTTCCCTAGAGCTTGATACTATACTGCCCTAGACTGACACTATACTGCCCTAGACTGACACTATACTGTCCTAGCCTGACGCTATACTTCCCTAGACTGACACTATACTGCCCCAGTCTGACACTATACTTCCCTAGACTGACACTATACTTCCCTAGACTGACACTATACTTCCCTAGACTGACACTATACTGTCCTAGACTGACACTATACTTCCCCAGATTGACACTATACTTCCCTAGACTGACACTATACTTCCCTAGACTGACACTATACTGTCCTAGCCTGACACTATACTGCCCTAGACTGACACTATACTTCCCTAGATTGACACTATACTTCCCTAGACTGACACTATACTGTCCTAGCCTGACACTATACTTCCCTAGACTGACACTATACTTCCCTAGACTGACACTATACTTCCCTAGACTGACACTATACTGTCCTAGACTGACACTATACTTCCCCAGATTGACACTATACTTCCCCAGACTGACACTATACTGTCCTAGACTGACACTATACTTCCCCAGACTGACACTATACTTCCCTAGATTGATACTATACTCCCCCAGATTGACACTATACTGCCCTAGTCTGTCATTAATCTGCCATAGAGTGACACTATACTGCCCTAGACTGACACTATACTGCACTTGGCTGACACTATACTTCCCTAGACTGATACTATACTCCCCCAGATTGACACTATACTGCCCTAGTCTGTCATTAATCTGCCATAGAGTGACACTATACTTCCCTAGACTGACACTATACTGCCCTAGACTGACACTATACTTCCCTAGACTGACACTATACTGCCCTAGACTGACACTATACTGTCCTAGACTGAGACTATAC
Organism: Rana kukunoris; assembly: GCA_029574335.1. Lineage (NCBI taxonomy): Eukaryota > Metazoa > Chordata > Amphibia > Anura > Ranidae > Rana > Rana kukunoris. Next base: position 73,030 of record JAJQKJ010001711.1, on the reverse strand, counting down.
TTCCCTAGACTGACACTATACTTCCCTAGTCTGACACTATACTTCCCTAGTCTGACACTATACTGTCCTAGACTGAGACTATACTTCCCTAGACTGACACTATACTTCCCTAGACTGACACTATACTTCCCTAGACTGACACTATACTTCCCCAGATTGACACTATACTGCCCCAGACTGACACTATACTGCCCTAGACTGACACTATACTTCCCTAGACTGATACTATACTCCCCCAGATTGACACTATAGTGCCCTAGTCTGTCATTAATCTGCCATAGAGTGACACTATACTGCCCTAGACTGACACTATACTGCCCTTGACTGACACTATACTTCCCTAGACTGACACTATACTGCCCTAGACTGACACTATACTTCCCTAGACTGACACTATACTTCCCTAGACTGACACTATACTTCCCTAGACTGACACTATACTTCCCTAGACTGACACTATACTTCCCTAGTCTGACACCATACTTCCCTAGACTGACACTATACTGTCCTAGCCTGACACTATACTGCCCTAGACTGACACTATACTTCCCTAGATTGACACTATACTGCCCTAGACTGACACTATACTTCCGTAGATTGACACTATACTGCCCTAGCCTGACACTATACTGTCCTAGATTGACACTATACTGCCCTAGCCTGACACTATACTTCCCTAGACTGACACTATACTTCCCTAGACTGACACTATACTGCCCCAGTCTGACATTATACTTCCCTAGACTGACACTATACTTCCCTAGACTTACACTATACTTCCCTAGACTGACACTATACTTCCCTAGATTGACACTATACTGCCCTAGACTGACACTATACTTCCCTAGATTGACACTATACTGCCCTAGCCTGACACTATACTTCCCTAGACTGACACTATGCTTCCCTAGACTGACACTATACTGCCCCAGTCTGACATTATACTTCCCTAGACTGACACTATACTTCCCTAGACTGACACTATACTGCCCTAGACTGACACTATACTGCCCTAGACTGACACTATACTGCCCTAGACTGACACTATACTTCCCTAGACTGACACTATACTTCCCTGGTCTGACACTATACTTCCCTAGACTGACACTATACTTCCCTAGACTGACACTATACTTCCCTAGACTGACATTATACTGCCCTAGACTGACACTATACTTCCCTAGACTGACACTATACTGTCCTAGCCTGACACTATACTGCCCTAGTCTGACACTATACTTCCCTAGACTGACACTATACTTCCCTAGACTGACACTATACTTCCCTAGACTGACACTATACTGCCCCAGTCTGACATTATACTTCCCTAGACTGACACTATACTTCCCTAGACTGACACTATACTTCCCTAGACTGACACTATACTGCCCCAGTCTGACATTATACTTCCCTAGACTGACACTATACTTCCCTAGACTGACACTATACTGCCCTAGACTGACACTATACTGCCCTAGACTGACACTATACTTCCCTAGACTGACACTATACTTCCCTAGACTGACACTATACTTCCCTAGAGCTTGATACTATACTGCCCTAGACTGACACTATACTGCCCTAGACTGACACTATACTGTCCTAGCCTGACGCTATACTTCCCTAGACTGACACTATACTGCCCCAGTCTGACACTATACTTCCCTAGACTGACACTATACTTCCCTAGACTGACACTATACTGTCCTAGACTGACACTATACTTCCCCAGATTGACACTATACTTCCCTAGACTGACACTATACTTCCCTAGACTGACACTATACTGTCCTAGCCTGACACTATACTGCCCTAGACTGACACTATACTTCCCTAGATTGACACTATACTTCCCTAGACTGACACTATACTGTCCTAGCCTGACACTATACTTCCCTAGACTGACACTATACTTCCCTAGACTGACACTATACTTCCCTAGACTGACACTATACTGTCCTAGACTGACACTATACTTCCCCAGATTGACACTATACTTCCCCAGACTGACACTATACTGTCCTAGACTGACACTATACTTCCCCAGATTGACACTATACTTCCCTAGACTGACTATACTTCCCTATGACACTTCCCTAGACTGACACTACTTCCCTACTGACACTATACTTCCCTAGACTGACTATACTGCCCTAGACTGACACTTCCCTAGACACTATACTGTCCTACACTATACTCCCTAGACTGACCTAGCCCCACTGACACTACTTCCTACTGACACTATACTTCCCTAGACTGACACTACTTCCCTACTGCCTATACTGCCCTGACTGACACTACTTCCCTACTGACACTATACTTTCCTATCCTCCTGACATATACTAACACTTACTGCCACTACACTACGACACATCTACTATACTTCCCTAGACTGACACTACTGTCTACTGCTGCCCTACACTATACACATATTCCTTCCTAGACTTAGACAGACACTATACTCCGCCTCAGGACACTATACATCACTACTACTACTAGATTCCTATAGACACACACTTCAGTACCTAGCCAGACCACTGACTACATCCTCCCTATGACACTTCTAGACTGAACTAGACTTAGATGACACTATACTCCCTCCCTAGACTGACACTATCCGAGACTGAAACTATACCCTAGACTGACTAGATCTACTGACTACACTATACTTCCTTGATCTAGACCTACTGACACTATATATGACACTTTCCTAGACTGACACTATACTGCCCTAGACTGACACTATACTTCCCTAGTCTGACACTATACTGCCCTAGTCTGACACTATACTGTCCTAGCCTGACACTATACTGCCCTAGTCTGACACTATACTTCCCTAGACTGACACTATACTGTCCTAGCCTGACACTATACTGCCCTAGACTGACACTATACTGCCCTAGCCTGACACTATACTGTCCTAGCCTGACACTATACTTCCCTAGACTGACACTATACTTCCCTAGACTGACACTATACTTCCCTAGACTGACACTATACTGCCCCAGTCTGACATTATACTTCCCTAGACTGACACTATACTTCCCTAGACTGACACTATACTGCCCTAGACTGACACTATACTGCCCTAGACTGACACTATACTTCCCTAGACTGACACTATACTTCCCTAGAGCTTGATACTATACTGCCCTAGACTGACACTATACTGCCCTAGACTGACACTATACTGTCCTAGCCTGACGCTATACCTCCCTAGACTGACACTATACTGCCCCAGTCTGACACTATACTTCCCTAGACTGACACTATACTTCCCTAGACTGACACTATACTTCCCTAGACTGACACTATACTGTCCTAGACTGACACTATACTTCCCCAGATTGACACTATACTTCCCTAGACTGACACTATACTTCCCTAGACTGACACTATACTGTCCTAGCCTGACACTATACTGCCCTAGACTGACACTATACTTCCCTAGATTGACACTATACTTCCCTAGACTGACACTATACTTTCCTAGCCTGACACTATACTTCCCTAGACTGACACTATACTTCCCTAGACTGACACTATACTTCCCTAGACTGACACTATACTGTCCTAGACTGACACTATACTTCCCCAGATTGACACTATACTTCCCCAGACTGACACTATACTGTCCTAGACTGACACTATACTTCCCCAGATTGACACTATACTTCCCTAGACTGACACTATACTTCCCTAGACTGACACTATACTGCCCTAGACTGACACTATACTTCCCTAGACTGACACCACACTATACTTCCCTAGACTGACACTATACTGCCCTAGACTGACACTATACTGCCCTTGACTGACACTATACTGTCCTAGCCTGACGCTATACTTCCCTAGACTGACACTATACTGCCCCAGTCTGACACTATACTTCCCTAGACTGACACTATACTTCCCTAGACTGACACTATACTTCCCAAGACTGACACTATACTGCCCTAGACTGACACTATACTTCCCTAGACTGACACTATACTTTCCTAGACTGACACTATACTGCCCTAGACTGACACTATACTTCCCTAGTCTGACACTATACTGCCCTAGTCTGACACTATACTGCCCTAGACTGACACTATACTTCCCTAGACTGACACTATACTTCCCTAGACTGACACTATACTGCCCCAGTCTGACACTATACTGCCCTAGACTGACACTATACTGCCCTAGACTGACACTATACTGCCCCAGATTGACACTATACTGCCCTAGACTGACACTATACTTCCCTAGACTGACACTATACTTCCCTAGACTGACACTATACTGCCCCAGTCTGACACTATACTTCCCTAGACTGACACTATACTTCCCTAGACTGACACTATACTTCCCTAGACTGACACTATACTGCCCTAGACTGACACTATACTTCCCTAGACTGACACTATACTTTCCTAGACTGACACTATACTGCCCTAGACTGACACTATACTTCCCTAGTCTGACACTATACTTCCCTAGACTGACACTATACTTCCCTAGTCTGACACTATACTGCCCTAGACTGACACTATACTTCCCTAGACTGACACTATACTTCCCTAGACTGACACTATACTGCCCCAGTCTGACACTATACTGCCCTAGACTGACACTATACTGCCCTAGACTGACACTATACTTCCCTAGACTGACACTATACTTCCCTAGACTGACACTATACTTCCCTAGACTGACACTATACTTCCCTAGACTGACACTATACTGCCCTAGACTGATACTATACTTCCCTAGCCTGACACTATACTGTCCTAGCCTGACACTATACTTCCCTAGACTGACACTATACTTCCCTAGACTGACACTATACTTCCCTAGACTGACACTATACTTCCCTAGACTGACACTATACTGCCCCAGTCTGACATTATACTTCCCTAGACTGACACTATACTTCCCTAGACTGACACTATACTGCCCTAGACTGACACTATACTGCCCTAGACTGACACTATACTTCCCTAGACTGACACTATACTTCCCTAGAGCTTGATACTATACTGCCCTAGACTGACACTATACTGCCCTAGACTGACACTATACTGTCCTAGCCTGACGCTATACTTCCCTAGACTGACACTATACTGCCCCAGTCTGACACTATACTTCCCTAGACTGACACTATACTTCCCTAGACTGACACTATACTTCCCTAGACTGACACTATACTGTCCTAGACTGACACTATACTTCCCCAGATTGACACTATACTTCCCTAGACTGACACTATACTTCCCTAGACTGACACTATACTGTCCTAGCCTGACACTATACTGCCCTAGACTGACACTATACTTCCCTAGATTGACACTATACTTCCCTAGACTGACACTATACTTTCCTAGCCTGACACTATACTTCCCTAGACTGACACTATACTTCCCTAGACTGACACTATACTTCCCTAGACTGACACTATACTGTCCTAGACTGACACTATACTTCCCCAGATTGACACTATACTTCCCCAGACTGACACTATACTGTCCTAGACTGACACTATACTTCCCCAGATTGACACTATACTTCCCTAGACTGACACTATACTTCCCTAGACTGACACTATACTGCCCTAGACTGACACTATACTTCCCTAGACTGACACCACACTATACTTCCCTAGACTGACACTATACTGCCCTAGACTGACACTATACTGCCCTTGACTGACACTATACTGTCCTAGCCTGACGCTATACTTCCCTAGACTGACACTATACTGCCCCAGTCTGACACTATACTTCCCTAGACTGACACTATACTGCCCTAGACTGACACTATACTTCCCTAGACTGACACTATACTTTCCTAGACTGACACTATACTGCCCTAGACTGACACTATACTTCCCTAGTCTGACACTATACTGCCCTAGTCTGACACTATACTGCCCTAGACTGACACTATACTTCCCTAGACTGACACTATACTTCCCTAGACTGACACTATACTGCCCCAGTCTGACACTATACTGCCCTAGACTGACACTATACTGCCCTAGACTGACACTATACTGCCCCAGATTGACACTATACTGCCCTAGACTGACACTATACTTCCCTAGACTGACACTATACTTCCCTAGACTGACACTATACTGCCCCAGTCTGACACTATACTTCCCTAGACTGACACTATACTTCCCTAGACTGACACTATACTTCCCTAGACTGACACTATACTGCCCTAGACTGACACTATACTTCCCTAGACTGACACTATACTTTCCTAGACTGACACTATACTGCCCTAGACTGACACTATACTTCCCTAGTCTGACACTATACTTCCCTAGTCTGACACTATACTGCCCTAGACTGACACTATACTTCCCTAGACTGACACTATACTTCCCTAGACTGACACTATACTGCCCCAGTCTGACACTATACTGCCCTAGACTGACACTATACTGCCCTAGACTGACACTATACTTCCCTAGACTGACACTATACTTCCCTAGACTGACACTATACTTCCCTAGACTGACACAATACTTCCCTAGACTGACACTATACTGCCCTAGACTGATACTATACTTCCCTAGCCTGACACTATACTGTCCTAGCCTGACACTATACTTCCCTAGACTGACACTATACTTCCCTAGACTGACACTATACTTCCCTAGACTGACACTATACTTCCCTAGACTGACACTATACTGCCCTAGACTGATACTATACTTCCCTAGCCTGACACTATACTGTCCTAGCCTGACATTATACTGCCCCAGTCTGACATTATACTTCCCTAGACTGACACTATACTTCCCTAGACTGACATTATACTGCCCCAGTCTGACATTATACTTCCCTAGACTGACACTATACTTTCCTAGACTGACACTATACTGCCCTAGACTGACACTATACTTCCCTAGACTGACACTATACTTCCCTAGACTGACACTATACTGCCCTAGACTGATACTATATTTCCCTAGCCTGACACTATACTTCCCTAGACTGACACTATACTGCCCCAGTCTGACATTATACTTCCCTAGACTGACACTATACTTTCCTAGACTGACACTATACTGCCCTAGACTGACATTATACTTCCCTAGACTGACACTATACTTCCCTAGACTGACACTATACTTCCCTAGACTGACACTATACTGCCCTACCCATACGGAAGAAAAATATATTTCCAATATATTTATTAAAAAAAATTATATATTTTAAATATATTTACAATATATTGGCCTACGCGAATATATTTTTACATCTATTCCAAAAATGTAAATTCAAATATATTTTCCAAAGGCATATATTTTAAAATATATTTTTTTCAATATATTTGACAGATATTTTTGAGCATCTAAAAAAATGCATTTAAAAATATATTTTTAAATATACTTGTAAAGGCATTCCAAAATATAATTTAAATGCATTTTCCAAAGACATATATTGGAAAATATATTTTTTAAATATATTCTTCAGATTTTTTTCAACATATATTTGTACATATATTTGTAAATGCGTTCCAAAAATATAATTTTAATATATTTTCCAAAGGCATATATGTGAAAATATATGTTTGTAAATATATTGTCCAGATATTTTTGAACATATAAAAAAAATGCATTTAAACATATATCTTTAAATATACTTGTAAATGCATTCCAAAAATATAATTTAAATGTATTTTACAAGGATATATATTAGAAAATATATTTTTAAAATATGTTTTTCTGAAAATATTTAATGTCTAATAAAGACATTTCAACATATATTTTGTCTGATATTTTTGTAACTATGTCATAGATAACATTCTGAATACATTTATAAGAGACCCACTCCCATTTTGTTTTGTATTTTACTCTTTTAAAATAAAAAAAATAAAATAAAAACCAAAAGATTTAAATAAAATATAATTTTTTTTAATAAGATTTTAAGCACATAATCCATTTAATACAAAGCAGATAAACCTCTCGCATCCACTTTCCATTCCCAAAGAATTTTTGTATAAGTCATTCTGAATTCAGAACGCTTGTCGGCGGACCAGCAAAATGTCTTAAGATACAGCAAGTCTAGTTATATTGATTTATTGATTGACCTGAATGAATGAGAACCTTCACAGACATCCACCTCCACAGTCCAAGGGTCTTGTCTGCTTACACGGTACCAAGAGAAACTCTGGATATAAATCTTCAATGTTCTGTTTAATCCATGAATCAGTAGTTGCACTATTATTACCAAACTCGCTCATCAGTGTCTTTATGGACCTTGCTTTGTGCACTGATGATCAGTCATGTTGGAACAGGAAGGGGCCATCCCCAAACTGTTCGCACAAAGTTGGGGGCATGACATTTTCCCAAAATGTCTTGGTATGCTGAGGCCTTAAGTATTCCCTTCACTGCAACTAAGGAGCCAAACCCAACCCCTGAAAAACAGCCCCACACCATAATCCCCCCCCCCCACACACACACACACCATAATCCACCAAATGATTTGGACCAGTGCACAAAGCAAGGTCCATAAAGACATGGATGAGTGGGTTGGGGTGGAGAAACTTGACTGGCCTGCACAGAGTCCTGACCTCAACCTGATAGAACACCTTTGGGATGAATTTGTGTGGAGACTGTGAGCCAGGTCTTCTCATCCAACATCAGTGCCTGAACTGACAAATGTGCTTCTGGAAGAATGGTCAAACATTCCCATAGGACAGCCTTCTCAGAGGAATTGAAGCTGTTATAGACTGGCATGCTATTAAAACTCATGTGCGTGTAAAGGCAGGCGTTCCAAAACTTTTGGCAATATAATATATATTGTGTATATATACAGTATATTCTTTTTATACTAAGTCCAGTCCATTGTTTGGACTTAGTACCTGCCGAAGGGTAATTCCAGCAGCCAATTAAAAGGAATTGGCATATTACAGTTCTCCCCAGCACAAAATTAAAACTCAGCAGCTACACAAAGGGGGTTATTTACTAAAGGCAAATCCACGTTGCACTACAAGTGCAAACTACAAATGCAAAGTGCACTTGAAATTGCAAGGAAAGTGCACTTGGAAGTGCAGTCGCTGTAGATCTGAGTGGGCAAGGAAAATTAAAAAAAAACAGCATTTTAGCTTGCACATGATTGGATGATAAAATCAGCAGAGTTTCCCCTCATTTCAGTTCTACCCCTCAGATTTACAGCGACTGCACTTACAAGTGCACTTTCAGTGCAATTTCAAGTGTACTTTGCACTTGTAGTTTGCGCTTGTAGTGCAAAGTGGATTTGCCTTTAGTAAATAACCCCTATACTGTACACATACTGCAGCTACTGACTTTTAATATTAGGACACTTACCTGTCCTGGAATCCGGCGATGTTGGTATCCCAGCCAATGTTTTCATTGGCTCTCGGGTGGTGCTGCCTCCATTGCCTATAGGGGCCAATTCACACCACATGCAGTCCAGTGCGTTTATTTTTTTTTGCATGGAAAGTAAGTTATATGGTTTTCAATGGCATAATTCACACCAGTGCTTGCAGTTCCAGATAAAAAGTAGAGCATGCTGCATTTTTCCTGCACTGGACTGTAATGGAACACTGTAAAGCACATCAAAAACGCACTAGAATGCGCCTGAACACACTGCAACACACATGTCCTTATTTAAGGTTGAGGAAAAAACAGAGGAAAATGCACTGGAATGCTTTAAAAACACACCAAACATGCCCTGGAATGCATCAAAAACACGCATGCAGAAAATCATCGGGAACGCATCCGCGGCAGCGAGATCTCTCGGAAGGGGGGAAGGGTACCTGTCAAAAACAGGAACCTGCTCCCCTCCCCCGAAAGGTGGCAAATGTGGCAAAGTAGGGGGAGGGGGGAGAGGCAAATACGTGGAGCTTCCACTTTTGGGTGGAACTCCGCTTTAACCACTTCCCTACGGCCGTACGACTATATGCGGCCGCAGGGTGGTTCCAATTCTCCGGGCTGCCGCGTTTTCACGGCAGCCCTTTTCTTTGTTCCCAGCGCGCGCTCCAGAGCGTGCAGCGGGGAACTTGTGTACTGGCCGTGTCCCTTGGACACGGCCAATCAGAGTGGCCGTTTGCGATGCGATCTGTGGGCGAATGAGAGATGATCTCATATGTAAACATATGAGATCATCTCTCATTGCCGTTTTACACAGAGACAGCGTCCTGTCTCTGGAGAGGAGGAGATCGATCTGTGTCCCTTGTACATAGGGACACAGATCGGTCACCCCCCAGTCACCCCCCCTCCCCCCACAGTTAGAACACTATGCAGGGAATACATTTAACCCCTTCCTCACCCCCTAGTGTTAACCCCTTCCCTGCCAGTCACATTTATACAGTAATTAGTGCATATTTATAGCACTGATCGCTGTATAAATGTGAATGGCGCCAAAAATGTGTCAAAAGTGTCCGATGTGTCGCAATAAAAATCGCAGATCGCCGCCATTACTAGTAAAAAATAAATAATAAAAAATAATAATTCTGTCCCTTATTTTGTAGGCGCTATAACTTTTGCGCAAACCAGTCGCTTATTGCGATTTTTTTTTTACCAAAAATATGTAGAAGAATACGTATCAGCCTAAACTGAATTTTTTTTTTTTTAAATTGGGCTATTTTTTATAGCAACAAGTAAAAAATATTGTATTTTTTTTTTTCAAAATTGTCGTCCTTTTTTGTTTATAGCGCAAAAAATAAAAACCGCAGAGGTGACCAAATACCACCAAAAGAAAGCTCTATTTGTGGGGAAAAAAGGACGCCAATTTTGTTTGGGAGCCACGTCGCACGACCGCGCAATTGTCAGTTAAAGCGACGCAGTGCCGCAAGCTGAAATTTCACCTGGTCAGGAAGGGGGTATACATGCCCAGTAAGGAAGTGGTTAAATGTCATATCTTTGCCCAAGCTGCACTGTTGTCATGTGCAAATACTAGGCTGGGCTGGAAGATAAATATGTAAGTGATGAGAGCTGCATTCTTGTGTGTGTGTGTATATACAGTATATATATATATGTGTGTGTGTATATACTGTGTGTATATATATATATATATATATATATATATATATACACATATATATATATATACATATAGAGTATATCTGATATATACACACACATATATACCAGAATGAAGATACAAAATATATATATAGAATGCATCTTCCATAACTTACTTACATGTATAAATATTTTTCTAATTTCTTTTATCTCATTCTTTTTTATTGGGATATGGGTCTGATTTCTGTGCCTTCGATCTTCTAATATGTAAATCCAGCCCTGGGGAAAACTCTTTAAACAGAGAGACTGCAATCATAATACAGGAGGTCTGTTACAGGAAGTGAGCAGTGGGAACCAGAGGGGTGAACTTTCACCTCTCACTTCCTGTTCCTGGTAAGGCCTCTGAAAAGGAAAGCATGGCATGGTGGAGAAGTTCTCTGTAATGTCTTGGATGTATTCTCCTGGATGAAAGGTGAGCCTTCTATCAAATAATATTAGAATTGTGAAAGTTTGGTGTATGAGTTAAAGTTGTATTTGTCTATTTCCTGCTGAAAAGTTCTCATTCTGTGTGCATTTACCTTAGGGTTGCCACCTGTCCGGTTTTGACCCGGACAGTCCGGGTTTGGACACATGTGCCCGGTTTTGAAGCCTCCTGAAACCCGGGCACATTTAAAAAAAAAAAAAAAAAAAAAAAAATTTTTTTTTTTTTTAGCTGTCCATCCTGGCCCGGCCGTAACAGAGCTGCACATCCCCGGCTCCACCAGCTTGCCTGAGTGTTAGTAGAAGGTGTGCCGCCCGCAGCAGTGCTCTCTGTTAGCCCCCCGACCGGGCTGTAAACATGTGTGCAACTTCTCACTGTGCTAGCCCCTCCCCCTCCCTCCCTCCGGCGCGCCTCCGTCTGCATTGTGTGCTGCAGAGTGGAAGAGGACACATGGGACACAGAGTGCTCAGCTCTTCTCTGACTGGCTACAGAATACACATGGAGGTGGGTGGATGGGTGGACCATACACTACCCCCACCATACACTAAACATACAGTTCTGCCCCCCCCCCTGCATATACCATTACCATCCACAACCGTATATACAGTTCTGCCCCCCCACCATACCATCCACAGCCATACATACAGTCCTGCCCCCCCTCCATACAGGGCCGGATTAACAGAGGGGCTGATGGAGCGGGGGTTGTAGCTCGATGACCAGAGGTCACAGAAACCCCACATTTGGGGGGTAGTCAGTTGAAGACCTACCCCACAACCGGTCAAAATATGGGATGGCTATCATTTATGGTTCTGGAGATACAGGCCTGCTTGCACAGCCTGTCAGAAGCTACATACAGAGCGGCCAGTATAAATACAAGCTGACACACTGCAGCACACTGAGAAAAAAAATCATCATTAATTTTTTGCTAGAAAATTACTCTATGGTGGTCTTTGCAACTTTTTATGTTGCACGGTATAGAGCTGCATGATTCTGGCTAAAACGACAACTGCAATTTTGCTTAGAAGATAGATGACAATTCTCTCACGATTCGTACGGCGTAACATCATCTTTCACATTAAAATGAAAAAAAAATAAAAAATGGACTAACTTTACTGTTTTGTTTTTATGGTTTTTATTATTCAATGAAGTGGGCAAATGCAGCGTGACATAAAATATTGCAGCAATTCCCATTTTTGTCTCTGCTAATATATATATAATGTTTGGCGGTTCCAAGTCATTTTCTAGCAAAAAATATTGCTTTTTAACAAGTGTTGGACTTTAAGTGGTTACATTTCTTGCATTTACACACAGAAGTTTGATCTAAAAAGGAAGTTGGTTACAATGTTTCATGTTGTTTACAAACTTGGCAGACTGCCCGGATATTTTCTTTACACACAGAAGTTTATCCCTTTGATATAATAAGAAAGCGTTAGTTACAATGTTTCCTGCTAAGAACTTGGCAGACTGTCCAGATATTTTCTTTTGACAGCTGAAAGTCTCTCCACTTGTTATATGAAAGAATCAGCAAACTCTGCATTGGAGATGTCAGGGGGGGAGGGGAATCGAAATCACAATTTTTTAACGATTAATTGTGCAGCTCTAGCACGGTACTGTATTTGCGCAGCAATTTTTCAAACGTGTTTTTTTTTTGGAAATAAACTGTTTCATTCATTAAAAAAAAACACTAAAGTTAGCACGATTTTTTTTGGTATCCTAAGCGATGCTTTACATTTTTTTAGGTTACATGTTTAGAGCTACAGAGGAGATCTAGTGCTAGAATTATTGCTCTCGCTCTAACGATCGTGACGTATGTAACCTGTGTGTATCTGGCTCTGATACTAGCCAGTGCCTACCCAGCCACTGACTGGTATCTCTCCCCAGCCTGTCCCCACACACCCTCTCACCTGCTGACCTGTGGATGGGGGAATCACTCCTGTAGTGTTATTGTGTTCTGCCAGTGAGTACAATGATCAGTGTTGCTATCTATAGCCGGCAGCACTGATTGTTTTTGGAAAAACAGGCTGGTTGTACTCAAGTCAATTAATAGATTGACTCGTGTAAAACCAGCTAGCCCATACATAGATCGACTATGGCTGGTCTCTGCATAATTGGTGTAATTTCAATTCATGTATGACCCGCTTAACCACTACGCAGTCCCTAAACATCCTTCCACTCCTATACATTGTGCCCACTGTCATACTCTCCACACTCCTCTCCTGTACATAGTGCCTGCTGTCATACCCTCCACACTCCTCTCCTGTACATACTGCCCACTGTCATACCCTCCACACTTCTCTCCTGTACACACTGCCCACTGTCATACCCTCCACACTATTCTCCTGTACATACTGCCCACTGTCATACCCTCCACACTCCTCTCCTGTACATACTGCCCACTGTCATACCCTCCACACTCCTCTCCTGTACATACTGCCCACTGTCATACCCTCCACACTCCTCTCCTGTACATACTGCCCACTGTCATACCCTCCACACTCCTCTCCTGTACATACTGCCCACTGTCATACCCTCCACACTCCTCTCCTGTACATACTGCCCACTATCATACCCTCCACACTCCTCTCCTATACATAGTGTCCACTGTCATACCCCCACACTCCTCTCCTGTACATACTGCCCACTGTCATCCCCTCCACACTCCTCTCCTGTACATACTGCCCACTATCATACCCTCCACACTCCTCTCCTGTACATAGTGCCCACTATCATACCCTCCACACTCCTCTCCTGTTCATACTGCCCCCATCATACCCTCCACACTCCTCTCCTATACATAGTGTCCACTGTCATACCCTCCACACTCCTCTCCTGCACATACTGCCCACTATCATACCCTCCATACTCCTCTCCTGTACATAGTGCCCACTATCATACCCTCCACACTCCTCTCCTGTACATAGTGCCCACTATCATACCCTCCACACTCCTCTCCTGTTCATACTGCCCCCATCATACCCTCCACACTCCTCTCCTGTACATACTGCCCACTGTCATACCCTCCACACTCCTCTCCTGTACATACTGCCCACTGTCATACCCTCCACACTCCTCTCCTGTACATACTGCCCACTGTCATACCCTCCACACTCCTCTCCTGTACATACTGCCCACTGTCATACCCTCCACACTCCTCTCCTGTACATACTGCCCACTGTCATATCCTCCACACTCCTCTCCTGTACATACTGCCCACTGTCATACCCTCCACAGTCCTCTCCTGTACATACTGCCCCCATCATACCCTCCACACTCCTCTCCTGTACATAGTGCTCCCATCATACCCTCCACACTCCTCTACTGCATATACTGGTCACTGTTACACCCTCTTCACTCCTTTCCTGCAAGTAATACCTACCCTCTGCACTCATTTCCTGTACATAATGTCTTACACTTTGCACTCCTTTCCTACACATACCAACATACGCGCCACACTCTTGTATATACTGTTGTAAATTCTGCACTCCCTCCCTGCACATACTGTAATACCCTCTGTACTTAATGAAAATTAAAAGGTGAACTAATGCCCCTGATCTCCACTGCACTTACCTCTGTAGTAATGGAAGAGTTTTATTTTTTGTAAATGATTGTGCTGAGGTTTATTCATGTCAGTGAGACTCTTACTTGTGGCACAGCAAAGTAAGCATATTTTATAGGTAAAATAATTATTTTGTTTAATTTAATCATGCCTCGTGAGGCCCCTCCCTCAATATGGCCACACCCACCATATGTAGTGGCGTGTTCAGGTTTGGCTTGAGGAAAAGGTGGCAACCCTAGTAATGCTCTGCAGCACAAGTTGTGCTGGGTGTAATGCTCTGCAACACAAGTTGTGCTGGGTGTAATGCTCTGCAACACGAGTTGTGCTGGGTGTAATGCTCTGCAGTGTGAACCATTCATGGTGTAATGCTCTGCATTGTGAAGCATGCATGGTGTAATGTTCTGCATTGTGAAGCATTCATGGTGTAATGCTCTGCATTGTGAAGCATGCATGGTGTACAAAAAGTGATCGTGTGTACGTGGCATAATGCTCTGCAGAACAAGTTGTGTTGGGTGTAATGCTCTGCAGCACGAGTTGTGTGGGATGTAATGCTCTGCAGCACGAGTTGTGCTGGGTGTAATGCTCTGCAGCACAAGTTGTGCTGGGTGTAATGCTCTGCAGCACAAGTTGTGCTGGGTGTAATGCTCTGCAACACAAGTTGTGCTGGGTGTAATGCTCTGCAACACGAGTTGTGCTGGGTGTAATGCTCTGCAGCACGAGTTGTGCTGTGTGTAATGCTCTGCAGTGTGAACCATTCATGGTGTAATGCTCTGCATTGTGAAGCATGCATGGTGTAATGTTCTGCATTGTGAAGCATTCATGGTGTAATGCTCTGCAGTGTGAAGCATTCATGGTGTAATGCTCTGCAGTGTGAAGCATTGATGGTGTAATGCTCTGCAGTGTGAAGCATTCATGGTGTAATGCTCTGCAGTGTGAAGCATTCATGGTGTAATGCTCTGCAGTGTGAAGCATTCATGGTGTAATGCTCTGCAGTGTGAAGCATGCAGGATATAAGGGTCTGCAGAATGAGTTGTGCTGAGTGTAATGCTCTGCAGCGTGAGTTGTGCTGGGTGTAATGCTCTGCAGGAAAAGGAGTGCCGGATAGAAGGCGCCCCTCCTGGAACACACAGAATAATATACAATGTTACTCACTGTACTTCCTCTTCCTTGCAGGGTCCTCTGTGAGATGTGGCGGGGGAGGGGGGAGAATTCCGATACAAAGTCACAAGAGCTGAGAGTAGAATTTATAATCTTGGAAGGTGAAAGTGAAAGTGAAAGTGAAGAGTGAGGGCCCACAAGACTTGCCCCGGGAACATTCACCGGGTGAAGGTCCTGTTGGCACAGGCTGTGTTTGCAGTTCGCTGAATCCCCGCCCCCTGCACACGCCCACTTCCGGGCGAAGCCGTCAGCTCAGAATTCTTGTCTTCGACTGAGATCGCGTTACATACGGATGTCAAAATTTACTGACGTTTATTCTCTGGACCTTGCTGACAAAAAGATCCCCAAATGTTCTGTAATTTTATGTGATGGACCGACACAAAGTGTCACATAATTGTGAAGTGGAAGGAAAATGATAAATGTTTTTCTATAATTTTTACAAATAAATCTGTGAAAAGTTTGGGGGGTACATTTGTGTGGCGCCCCCCGGAGTCAATACTTTGTAGAACCCCCTTCTATAAAAATGCCATAAAACGACCCCCTATTTTGTAAACGCTAAAACTTTTGCGCAAACCAATCGATAATCGCTTATTGCGATTTTTTTTACCAAAAATCTGTAGAAGAATACGTATCGGCCCAAACTGAGGGAAATCATTTTTTTATATATTTTTGGGGGATATTTATTAGAGCAAAAAGTAAAAAATATTGATTTTTTTTAAAATTGTCGCTCTATTTTTGTTTATAGCGCAAAAAATAAAAATCGCAAAGGTGATCAAATACCACCAAAAGAAAGCTCTATTTGTGGGGAAAAAGGGACGCCAATTTTGTTTGGGAGCCACGTCGCACGACCGCGCAATTGTCAGTTAAAGCGTCGCAGTACCGAATCGCAAAAACTGGCCGGGTCCTTTAGCTGCCTAATGGTCCGGGTCTTAAGTGGTTAATGTCATCTGTATATATCTTTTAGAATTTTTTTTGGCAGCTGTTAGAAATCTGCAGGAACCTCGTGTGACCAGAAGGTGTCAGTCTTCAGCTCTACAAATCATTCGGAACTCTAATGAGCCCTGTGACCTCTGACCTCCAAGTCTTTGTATCTTTCTTGTCTTTTCTTTCACTACATCTTTTTCTTTTTTGGATTTAGGCCACGCCCCCTGCGTGTTTCTGGGTGGAGGTCCTACTAGGGGCCTCCCCACCGACATTCTCCCGTCATATCCAGACACGTCTTATAATTATAATGAGGATCTTTCATCGTGTGAAGTGATGTTGCAAAATGTTTTGTCTTTTTGTTACTGTGTCATTTTATTATTTATTGTTATGGAAACTTTGTATCTTTTATATTGTTATATATCTTTATATATCTTTGTATCATTTTTTATATACATCTTTATATACTGTATCTTTGTATCTTTTTTATTTATATATATATATCTGTACATTGTTTGCTATTATGTGCAGAGCTAATCAGGCGGACTGGAGAGGACGTTCCTTTTGTAGCAGCATTTGTTGTGCCCCCCCCCCCCTCCCATCCATGTCCCTGATTGGCCCATAGAGAGCTAGCCTGACAGCTTCAAACACCTTCCTTTGCCATGGGGCGGGATCGCCTGATGAAGAGGGGGGGGGGGCCCCGGAATAGCGTAGTGGCCAGGGACCAGGTCTTCTAGAGCCCATGGAGAACAAGCCAAACTGCACGATCCCCCCCCCCCCCCCCAAAATGTATGAGCATCATGTGTCACCACCCTCCCCCCAAAAAAAAAAAATGAGCACTAAACCCCCTTACAGCACTCTCCCTCCAAGCTCAGACCCCCCCCCCCCCCAAAAAAAAAGGCCCTTCCTAGCATAAATCCCCTCCATCCCTACTAACACAAATCCCCCCCCCCCAAAGAAAAAGTGCCTTCCTAACACAAACCCCCCCCCCCCCCCCAAAAAAAAATTGAGCACTAATCTACATACAGTAATTTTCCTCTAAGCATACATTCTCCCTCCCTACTCCCAGAAATCCCCCCAGTACAGATGCCCCCCCCCCCCAAAAAAAATCACCCCTTCTAGCACAAATCCTTTACATCTCAAATTTACCCCCCCCCCCCTCAAAAAAAAACCTCCCAGCACAAATCCCGCTCTATCTCCCCTAGCTCCAATTCCCCCCTAAAAATCGCCCCTCCAAGCACAAATCCCCTCCATTTATCCCTACTAGCACAAATCCCCCCTCAAAAAAATCACCTCCTAGCACAATATTCCTCTCCTCCATCTACCATATCATCTCTTCTACCACAAACCTCCCTTCCTACCACACATCCTCTTCCACCACCCCCCATCCCAACACAAATCCCCTCCTACCACACATCCTCTTCCACCACCCCCCATCCCAACACAAATCCCCTCCTACCACACATCCTCTTCCCACACCCCCTCCTAACACAAATTCCCCCTCCTAGCACACATCCTCTTCCACCATCACCCCTCCTCCTAACACACATCCCCCCTCCTAGCACACATCCTCTCCCACCACTCCCCCTCCTCCTAACACAAATCCCCCCTCCTAGCACACATCCTCTTCTACCACCCCCTCCTAACACAAATCCCCCTTCACATCCTCTACCACCACCCCCCTCCTAACACAAATCCCCCCTCCTAGCACACATCCTCTTCCACCACCCCCTCCTCCTAACACAAATCCCCTCCTACCACACATCCTCTTCCCCACACCCCCCTCCTAACACAAATCCCCTCCTACCACACATCTCTCTTCCCACACCCCCTCCTAGCACATATTGTCTTCCCACACCCCCCCCCTCCTAACACAAATCCCCCCTCCTACCACACATCCTCTACCACCACCACCCCTCCTAACACAAATCCCCCTTCACATACTCTACCACCACCCCCCCTCGTGGGAAGACAATGTGTGTTAGGAGGGGTGGTGGTGGAAGAGGATGTGTGGTAGGAGGGGGGATTTGTGTTAGGAGGGGGGGTGGTGGTAGAGGATGTGAAGGGGGATTTGTGTTAGGAGGGGGGTGGTAGAAGAGGATGTGTGCTAGGAGGGGGGATTTGTGTTAGGAGGAGGAGTGGTGGGAGAGGATGTGTGCTAGGAGGGGGGATTTGTGTTGGGATGGGGGGTGGTGGAAGAGGATGTGTGGTAGGAGGGGGGATTTGTGTTAGGAGGAGGAGTGGTGGGAGAGGATGTGTGCTAGGAGGGGGGATTTGTGTTAGGAGGAGGGGTGATGGTGGAAGAGGATGTGTGCTAGGAGGGGGAATTTGTGTTAGGAGGGGGGTGTGGGAAGAGGATGTGTGGTAGGAGGGGATTTGTGTTGGGATGGGGGGTGGTGGAAGAGGATGTGTGGTAGGAAGGGAGGTTTGTGGTAGAAGAGATGATATGGTAGATGGAGGAGAGGAATATTGTGCTAGGAGGTGATTTTTTTGAGGGGGGATTTGTGCTAGTAGGGATAAATGGAGGGGATTTGTGCTTGGAGGGGCGATTTATATATTTTTTACTTCTTGCTATTATAAATATCCCAATTTTTTTTTTAAAACTATTTTTTTTCTCAATTAAGGCCGACACGTATTCTTCTACGTATTTTTGTAAAAAAACAAAAACAAAAAAAAAACGTTATAGCAAAAGTTATAGCGCCTACAAAAATAGGGGACAGAATTGTGATTTTTGTTTTATTATTTTATTTTTTACTAGTAATGGCGTCGATCTGCGATTTTTATTGGGACTGCCATATTGCGGCGGACATATCGGACACTTTTGACACAAATTTGGGACCATTCACATTTATACAGCGATCAGTGCTATAAATATGCACTAATTACTGTATAAATGTGACTGGCAGGGAAGGGGTTAACACTAGGGGGTGAGGAAGGGGTTAAATGTATTCCCTGGGTGTGTTCTAACTGTGTGGGGGGAGGGGGGTGACTGGGGGAGGTGATCGATCCTGTGTCCCTATGTACAAGGGACACAGATCGGTCTCCTCTCTCCTCTGACAGCACATGGAGCTCTGTGTTTACACCCCATCATTACTCACAGAGCTCCACGTCCCTGCTGTCACCTTCTGTGTCACCGCCGATCGCGTGTACCCGGCGGACATCGCGGCCGCCAGGTACACACATCGGCTCTTCAGCGATGCGCCGACACTGTGTTTACCCGCTGCGCGCCCCCCACTTGAGGATCTCAAGTGGTTAAAATGATGGTGACCAACTGTCCTGGGATAAGATCATCTGGAGCCCAGGGGGAACATGCCAAACTGCGCAAACCCCCCCCCCCCCCCCAGGATGTATGATTATGTGTCAGCAAAAATCCCCTCCTCCCCAAAAAAATCCAGCACTAACCTACGTTTTTTTTTTTTTACAAAAATACGTAGAAGAATACGTATCGGCCTTAACTGAGAAAAATAGTTTTTTTTTAAAAAAAAATGGGATATTTATTATAGCAAGAAGTAAAAAATATATATATTTTTTTTAAATTGTCGCTCTTTTTTTGTTTTATAGCGCAAAAAATAAAAACCGCAGAGGTGATCAAATACCACCAAAAGAAAGCTCTACTTTTGGGGAAAAAAAGGACGCCAATTTTGTTTGGGAGCCGCGTCGCACGCAATTGTCAGTTAAAGCGACGCAGTGCCGGAAGCTGAAATTTCGCCTGGGCACGAAGGGGGTTTATGTGCCCAGTAAGCAAGTGGTTAATCACAGCCTGCCTGAACAAAGTAGGAATCGCATGATCAGTCACCTTTACTTGGGAAGAAGCTGACAAGGGTTAATTGGCCTGAGGAGGTTCTTCCACTACTGATTGGCACCATATATGACCCCTTCACAGCGTCAGTGGAAACCACTCCTTTAGAGTGTATTGACCACGTGCTTAATGAATGTGACAACCGGTTAGGCGTCGTCGTCACCTTCATTCTAAGTTGCTTGAACAAGGAAACAGTCATGTTCTTCATTGTTCATCCACATCTTTTTTATTGAAGAGCCTGAAGGGGGCTGTTTTGTTCTGAGACTGGTAATTACCAATAGAAAACCTTTCCACAGGGGTTAACCACTTAAGCCCCGGACCATTATGCAGGTTAAGGACCTGGCCCCTTTTGCGATTCGGCACTGAGTCGCTTTAACTTACAATTGCGCGGTCGTGGTTCCCAAACAAAATTGTCTTTCTCTTGGTGGTATTTGATCACCTCTGCGCTATAAACAAAAATAGAGCGACAATTTTGAAAAACAATCAATATTTTTTACTTTTTGCTATAATAAATATCCCCCAAATATATAAAAAAAAAAAACATTTTTTTCCCTCAGTTTAGGCCGATACGTATTCTTCTACCTATTTTTGGTAAAAAAAAAATCACAATAAGGCTTCATTTCCATGGACGTTTTTACAGCCACTTTTTTTAGGCTGCATTCACACTATAGCGCGGCGTATTGTACCGTGATTTGCGGCGTCAAATTGCAGCGTTTTGTCCCACGATTTGCCGCGACAAAACGCATAGGGCCAGATTCAGGTAGAGTTAGGCTGGAGTATCCAGTGATCCGCCAGCCTAACAGTCACTTTAAGCCGGCGTTTCTGTTTTCTGTAACCAGAAAACAAGAAACGCCGGGTTGGAGTTCCGATGCGAGCAGCGTAAATGAGTTTCGCCATCGCATCGTTACTTCAACTTAAAAATGGCGCCGGGGGCGTTCCCGCTGATTTACGCTCAAAAAATATGTTAATGAGCGGAAATCGGCAATTCACGAGCGAATTCGGGCGCGACGCAGTGACGTTACGACGTTTCCGGAAGAGATACGCGGCGTATAGATAAAGCAGCCCCCTAGTGGAGTATCCTATGTTAGATATAGGCATCGTCATCGCGTCGGAAAAAAAAAAAAAAGCGTCGCTTGCGTAAAAAGTTCATGAATGGGAATGTGACGTCATTGACGTTCATTCACAGAATTTGGAGCATGCGCACTGGGATGCTTTGACACTCGACGCATGCGCAGTACGTTCGCGGCGGGATCGCGCTCAGTTTAAATACTACACGCCCCGTACCCGCCCAATTTGAATTCCGCCGGCTCATTTGCGATGCGCTGCCGCAACTTTAGGAGCAAGTGCTTCATGAATAACAGCACTTGCTCCTAAAATTTCGGCAGAGTAACGTAAATGAGAAGCGTTACTCCAGAGCAAAGATGCTCCCATCTACCTGAATCTGGCCTATAGTTTTTTAGCCTTGTTTTCGCTGATTTTAACATTGTCGTCAATGCCCGAATGCCGAAGCCGCCTGAAAAGAAGGGTCCGGGACTTGTTTTGAGCTTCAGGCATACGGCGTTTCGGCGTTCGGCGTGGAGATGTGAACCATCTCCATAGCCGACAATGTTAAATCACCCCTCCAGCGTATTTCAGGCTGCGATAGCGTCGGGCATAAAAATGCCTAGGTGTGAATGCAGCCTGAGGCGGCGTACACACGGCCAAGGTTCTCGGCAGAAACCAGCGAGAACCTCGGCCCGTCGGGATGAATGGCTGGTCGCCTTTCCCGACGGGCGGGTCGCCGATTCTGACGGCCGGCCCGAGAACGCCGCGCGTATGCCGCCTTACAGCCAAGAGCCCATTCACACCTAGGCATATATATACGCCTGAAGCGCGACGCTCGTGCCGCTGGAGGGGCGGATTTACATTGAGGTCTATGAGATGGTTCACATCTCACGCCGTACGCCAAAACGCCGTACGCCTGCCACCTGAAAACAAGTCCCGGACCCTTTTTTTCAGGCGGCTTTTGGCATAGACCTCAATGTAAAATGTTTTGTAAAAAAAAAAAGTTTAAAAATTGCAGCAAAATATGCCGCGTATGCCGCGTTATAGTGTGAATGCAGCCTTAACCACTTGCTTACTGGGCACATAAACCCCCTTCGTGCCCAGGCGAAATTTCAGCTTGCGGCACTGCGTCGCTTTAACTGACAATTGCGCGGTCGTGCTACGTGGCACCCAAACAAAATTGGCGTCCTTTTTTTCCCCACAAATAGAGCTTTATTTTGGTGGTATTTGATCGCCTGTGCGGTTTTTATTTTTTGCGTTATAAACAAAAAAAGAGCGACAATTTAAAAATATATATATATATTTTTTACTTGTTGCTATAATAAATATCCCAATTTAAAAAAAAAAATATATATATTTTTTTCTCAGTTAAGGTCGATACGTATTCTTCTACGTATTTTTGTAAAAAAAAAAAAAAAAAAATCACAATAAGTGACTGCTTTACACAAAAGTTATAGCACCTACAAAATAGGGGACAGAATTATGATTTTTTTTTTATATCTTTTTTTTACTAGTAATGGCGGCGATCTGCGATTTTTATTGGGACTGCGACGTTATGGCGGAAACATCGGACACTTTTGACACAATTTTGGCGCCATTCCTATTTATACAGCGACCAGTGCTATAAATATGCACCAATTACTGTATAAATGTGACTGGCATTAAAGGGGTTAACACTAGGGGGTGAGGATTGGAAGGGGTTAAATGTATTACCTGGGTGTGTTCTAACTGTGTGGGGGGAGGGGGTGACCGGGGGAGGTGATCGATGCTGTCTCCCTATGTACAAGGGAAACAGCATCTGTCACCTCTCCCTGACAGGACGTGGAGCTCTGTGTTTACACACACAGCTCCACGTCCCTGCTCTATCACCGGCGATCGCGTGTACCTGACGGACATCGCGGCCGCCGGGTACACGCATCGAATCCTCGGTGATGCGTCGGGACTGTTTTTCCCCGCCCCGCGCCACCCTGTGGCGCGCGCGGGGAATTACAAGCAAATCACGTCCAAAGATGTGACCCCGGCGCCTCAGGTCCGCGCTGCTGGCGTATTATGTCAATAGCGCGGACCGGAAGTGGTTAAAAACGCCTGTCCATGTTTATTTTAGAAAAAAAAATATATATATTTGAGCTGGGGCTCAAAAATGCAGCGGCAGCGTTTTTGAGTGTTTTTGCGCGTTTTTGAGCGTTTTTTAATGTCTGGCGTTTTTACAGCTCTATTGCTGGAGCTTCAAAACGCCTATGCCATTTGCAGCTCAAAAACGCCTATGTGGGCATGATGCCAGAGAATAACATGGACAGGCTGTAAAAACGCCAGTGGAAATATAGCCTAAGCGTTTATCAATTGGTTTGCGCAAAATTTATAGCGTTTACAAAATAGGGGGTCGTTTTATTGCATTTTCATTAATATTTTTTGTTTTACTACTAATGGCGGCGATCAGCGATTTTGTTTTTCGTGACTGCGACATTATGGCAGACACATCGGACAATTTTGACACATTTTTGGGACCATTGTCATTTTCACAGCGAAAAGTGCTGTAAAAATGCACTGTTTACTGTGAAAATGACAGTTGCTTTTTAGGAGTTAACCACTAGGAGGCGCTGAAGGGGTTACGTGTGACCTCATGTGTGTTTCTAACTGTAGGGGGGCGGGGCTGGACGTGTGACATCAGTGATCGTCTTTCCCTATATCAGGGAACAGACGATCAGTGACATTGCCACAATGAAGAACGGGGAAGGTTTGTTTACACTCACCTCTCCTCGTTCTTCAGCTCCGGCAGAGCCGAGCGGCCCTATGGGCGCACTATGCAACCTGCTTAGGGCCCCGCAAAGCTGTAAAGCTTTGGAGGGCCCCCCAAATTACTAGAGGCCCCGTCTGGTGAGAAGTCCACCCCACTTCTCAAGTCGTTGGCTGCATGGGAGAAGAGATAAGAAGTCAACACCCCCCGCTTCTCACTTTAATGTAAAATGTCATTTCGGACAGCAGAACACCCCTCCCCCCAACTTTAATGTGACATGTCACTGTCGGCAGCCCCCCGTCCCCTTCTCAACCTTATTGTGCCATGTCATTTTGCTTAGGGTCCCAGAGAGGTCAGGATCGGCACTGAGCTCCGGTGACCGATCGCGGGACACCGGTGGTGATCGGGCACGCAGGTCCCGTGGGCGTGGTCACGGAGCTTCGCGACAAAACCAGCTGGGCACTTAAAGAGGACGTACAGTTACAGTACGTACCATTCTGCCGACGTATATCGGCGTGAAGGGGTCCTTAAGTGGTTAATGAGCTAAACCTTTCCCTGCCAGGAATCGGGTCATAATGAAAAAAAGTTTTGTTCAGAACAGCAACAATAAGGTCGGAATTTGCCACAGAATTACAATAATATTCTGCAATATACACAAATAAAAGGGAATTGTAGACCTCATAAACATGCTCCTCCCCCTTTTGGTGTAAAACGGGAGAGCACATAGAAATATAAAGGATATCCCGTATCATCGTGCCATCGCTGGCTCCAGTACTCATCCAGGGGTGACTCCTCTACCCTCTCTGGAAATGCTGGTCTTTTGAGGGTGTTGGCACAATAGTAAAGCAAACATTCAAAGCCACCAACAGGTTATTGCCATGTGTGAACAGGCAAAGTATTACTTTGTGTATCTGGTATGCAGAGTACTTCCTGTGGAGGAGCTCAGGCTATCCATAGTGGCTGCAGGGAGCAAGGCACAACAATACCCAGCAATGCAGCACTCATGTGGATACAAAGCATGTTTTACATTTAGCTCACCCATCCTCCATCATCAGACCATGAACACCGGCACAGCGCGGGGGGACTCTGCCAACACCGCTGCCCATGTTACATGGACCCAAACAAGGCTGTTAGCCCTGATAAAAGCCGCCCGAGGACCAGCAGGGGGGCTCCCTGGATTATGGGTCACTTAGCCAAGACACCAGGGACTGCGTCCAGCCTAATCCACACGCATGGACGTGCCCTTTAGACCAGCCAGGTAGAGGAGCTCACCTAGGTCCTGCGCATAGGAGGGGAAAAAAAGAACGCCAAGAGTTAAGTTCTGAAGGCATGGGGGGGGGGCTGAGCCTATACCCAGCTGTGCTGACATGGAGTCGTCAGGAAAACCGATGTGTAGTGGCGTCTGGTGCTCAAAATTTTTGGTGGGGCGCAAACAAACTGAAAAAAAAACACCAATTGAAGCCACTGTGCCCATCACATGCAGCTACTGTGCCATCAAAGGCAGCTACTGTGCCCATCAAGTGCAGCCACTGTGCCATCAAACACAGCCACTGTTCCCATCAAAAACATCCACTGTGCCATCAAATGCAGCCACTGTGCCTATCAAAGCAGCCACTGTGACCATCAAATGCAGCTACTGTGCCATCAAAGGCAGTTACTGTGCCCATCAAGTGCAGCCACTGTGCCCATCAAAAACATCCACTGTGCCATCAAGGCAGGCACTGTGCCCATCAAAAACATCCATTGTGCCATCAAACGCAGCCACTGTGCCCATCAAAAACATCCACTGTGCCATCAAACGCAGCCACTGTGACCATCAATTGAAGCCACTGTGACCATCAAATGCAGCTACTGTGCCATCAAAGGCAGTTACTGTGCCCATCAAGTGCAGCCACTGTGCCCATCAAAAACATCCACTGTGCCATCAAGGCAGGCACTGTGCCCATCAAAAACATCCATTGTGCCATCAAACGCAGCCACTGTGCCCATCAAAAACATCCACTGTGCCATCAAACGCAGCCACTGTGAACATCAAATGCAGCCACTGTGCCCATCAATTGAAGCCACTGTGCCCATCACATGCAGCTACTGTGCCATCAAAGGCAGCTACTGTGCCCATCAAGTGCAGCCACTGTGCCCATCAAACACAGCCACTGTGCCCATCAAACGCAGCCACTGTGCCCATCAATTGCCACCACTGTGCCCATCAATTGCCGCCACTGTGCCAATCAAACGCAGCCACTGTGCCCATCAAATGCAGCCACTGTGCCCATCAAATGCAGCCACTGTACCCATCAAATGCTGCCACTGTACACCGTAAATTGCCGCCACTGAGCCATTAAATGCAGCTACTGTACCCATCAATTGCTGCCAGTGTGGCCATCAATTGCCGTTACTGTGCCCATCAATTGCCGCTCCTGTGCCCTATCAAATGTCGCCACTGTGCCATCAAATGCCACCACTGTGCCATCAAACACAGCTACTGTACACATCAAACACAGCCACTGTGCCCATCAATTGCTGCCAGTGTGCCCATCAATTGCCACTCCTGTGCCCCATCAAATGCTGCCAGTGTGCCCATATATTGTCGCTAATGTGCCCCCATCAAATGCTGCTTGGCACTTACCTGTGTCGCAGCAGGGTCAGTAGCGGTGTCCTGCACATCCTCCATGTCTTTTTCCGTCCTCTCTATCAGGCGTCCAATCACAGCCCCTGATGTTTTAGCAAATCAGGTGACAGGTAACAGAGACGAGCACCTGATTGGCTGAGAGGCGGTTCAGTGTTAGCAAAGTGAATTCCTTCGCTTTGCTAACACAACGCTGATTGAACAGCGAGCCCCCCAATGGCTCTCAGCTGTTCACCTTTTGGGCACCTATTAGAGCCTACGGTTCTAATCAGGTGCTTTAAAAAAACACCCCCTCCGCTGTAATTCTGGTGCCTGAAAAGGGGTCAGGCACCTGAATAGGGGGTGGCAGCGGTGACCATAGATAGGTTTATGCATTGCTATCTATGGTAATAGAGCGGTGCCAGGAGAGGGGGGCGGCGCCCATGCGCCCCTTATGGAGGCACCACCACTGCCGCTGTGCGTATATAGTGTGACAAAAAAATTGCAACAACCAACATGCTTTATTTTCGTTTCGTTGCGACAAGATTTTGATATAGATAGAAGATTTGACATGACGGTGACTATAGCGATCTGTGTCTATCGTACCTGCGGTTGAATGTGCCTAACCTATCTCTATTAGTCCGAGATTATTCTACATAGAGAGAAAAGATTCCACATTATAGAGAGAAAAAAAGATTAGACGAAGAAGCTAAAAACATACGATCGCCACGACCGGACATTTATGGTCAAATGCTCGGCCCACAAGGCTATAGAAGAATTCTAATGTTGGTTGACTAGTAATAATAATTAATAAATATAATTATTACTAGTGTCATACAACATTAGAATTCTTCTATAGCTTGTGGGCGGAGCATTCGACTGGAAATGTACGATCGCGGCGTCGTACAGTTTAGCTGCTCCGTTGAATCTTTTTAGAACTTTCGACAGACACCATGAGCCTTCAATGACAGACCTTAATTAATTCAGATTTTCGGACAAATGTGTTTTTTAACCACTTAAGGACCGCCGCACGACAATATACGATTCGGTCCGAAGCTCCGTGACCACGCCTGTGGGACCCCCAGACCCGATCAACGCCGATGTCCCGTGATCAGTCACAGGAGCTGAAGAACGGGGAGAGGTGAGTGTAAACAAACCTTCCCCATTCTTCACTGTGGCAATGTCACTGATCGTCTGTTCCCTGATTTAGGGAACGACGATCACTGATGTCACACATCCAGCCCCGCTCCCCTACAGTTAGAAACACATATGAGGTCACACGTAACCCCTACAGCGCCCCCTAGTGGTTAACTCCATCACTGCATTGTCATTTTCACAGTAACCAGTGCATTGTTATAGCACTTTTCGCTGTAAAAATGACAATGGTCCCAAAAATGTGACAAAACTGTCCGAAGTATCCGCCATAATGTCGCAGTCACATAAAAAATTGCTGATCGCTGCCATTAATAGTAAAAAAAAAGAATTAATAAAAATGGCATAAAACTATCCCCTATTTTGTAAACGCTATAAATTTTGCGCAAACCAATCGATAAACGCTTATTGCGTTTTTTTTTTTTTTTTATCAAAATATGTAGAAGAATACGTATCGGCCTAAACTGAGGAAAAAATATATATTTTTGGGGGATATTTATTGTAGCAAAAAGTAAAAAATATTGATTTTTTTTCAAAATTGTCGCTCTATTTTTGTTTATAGCGCAAAGAATAAAAACCGCAGAGGTAATCAAATACCACCAAAAGAAAGCTCTATTTGTGGGGAAAAAATTTGTTTGGGAGCCACGTCGCACGACCGCGCAATTGTCAGTTAAAGCGGCGCAGTGCCGAATCGCAAAAAGGAGCAAGGTCCTTTACCTGCATATTGGTCCAGGTTTTAAGTGGTTAAAGTGTGACAGCAAAGTTGAAAATTGGCCTGGGGAAGAATGGGGTGATTTAGTAGGCGTTATAACATTTGCGCAAACCAATCACTAAGCAAAAAGTAAAAAATATTGTGTTTTTTTCAAAATTGTGGCTGTATTTTTGTTTATAGTGCAAAAAATAAAAACCGCAGAGGTGATCAAATACCACCAAAAGAAAGCTCTATTTGTGGGGAAAAAAGGACGCCAATTTTGTTTGGGAGCCACGTCGCACGACCGCACAATTGTCAGTTAAAGTGACGCAGTGCCGAATCGCAAAAAGGGGCAAGGTCCTTAACCTGCATAATGGTCCGGGGCTGAAGTGGTTTGCGAAATTAAATAAATAAAAACGAATTTCGGGAGTAACTAAATACATTTATTTTTCGGAAGAAAACAAAATTCCGAAAACAAAACCTTGCAGTGTGCACGTGTCTAGTTAATATTGGAAATAGTCATTGTGATTTTAATACCAAAACTCTCAAGTCGATTGCTCAGAAGATTTCAATATAAAAGCAGTTCCTTCCTTAAGCAAATAATAGAAATGATTCACCGACGCTAATTAAATCACAGATACAGAACATGAATGTAGTCATCCTGTGCAGTGAGTGATAAGCCCTGGAAAAACCGGTTCCCCGGCAAGCACTATCGTCGGAGGCTGAACATTGAACCTGGGTGTGAGAGGGAAATGCAAACATCTCAGACTCTGGTTGGCAGGTAACAAAGGTCGCTCAGATCCCTCCCAAGGTGGAAAAGACTTCTGAACAGCTGAAACGCCCAACTCGGCTCTTTGGGCTGGAGAATAAGGGGTTTACGTCGCTTATCGGGATCCATAAAAGAAGTCTTGCGAAGGATTTTGGGCGCCGGTCTTCCTTCCTGGTTTTTATGGTGATATTAGGATGTAACATTTCCCATCTATAGGCACTGAGGATTACCGGATACGAGGAGAGGAGAGGAGAGGCCTGGAAAATATGACTTTACTGGAATACTATCTAAGGAATAGGTGAAGAGTCAAAGGAAGCCAAGAAGACCAGCAACAGATACTAAAGATCATTTCTGGCCAAAGGAGGCAGAACCCAGGTGATCTGAAGGATACCACCATCCCTCCATTCATGGTATGACAGCTCCAAGTCCTAGAGATCCTTTCAAGGTAATTCACACCAAACGATGGGCGATGTTATCACTAAAAGTGAGGTCAGAAGGGCGATTGGTAAACTGGTGACAGGTGGGAAACAGCAGAATACAGAGGCGTTGCTAGGGGGGTGCGGGGGGTGTGGTCCGCCCCCGGCTGCCACCCGCTACAGGGGTGACACCATCCCAAGGGTGGGGAAAGCCCTTGCTGACTTACATCATTTTTTTTTCTTTTAGCTGGAAACCCACCTCCAGCGCCAGGCCATGGGTGTACTCCTCCTCCTTCTCTGTCTCTTGCTGCTGCCTGTCACAATCTATTCTCCACCACAGCTGCACACTGTCCTCTCCAGCTGCCGCCCGGGTGTTCCGTGTATCTTAGCCACCCAAGCTGGTGCATTTACAAGTGGGGGGAGGGGGTGTCAGCTTGTGATGAGGGGGGTTTGTTCTTTGTGGTGTTGTGACAGGTGGGGGGCTGTACTACTGATAAAGGAGGGTGGTTTGTCCTGGAAGGCTGTACTACTGATAAAGGGGGGTCGTTTGTCCTGGGGAGGTGTACTGATGGAGGGGGTGGGTTGGTTACAGGGGGCTGTACTACTGATAAAGGGGGATAGTTTGTCCTGGGGGGGTGTACTGATGGAGGGGGGTTGTCCTGGGGGAGGGGTCTGTACTAATGGAGGGGGTGCTTTTTCCTGGTGAAGAGGGGTTTGTACTTATGGAGGGGGTTGCTTTTGTCCTGGGGGGGGGTCTGTACTGATGGGGGAGGGGGTAGTTTGTACTGAGGGGGTCTGTACTGATGGAGGGGGTTTATACTTAGTCGGGGTCTATACTGAGGGAGGGGGGTCTGTACTAAGTGGGGGGTCTATACTGAGGAGGACTATACTTTATGGAGGGAGGGTCTGTATTGAGGGGGGACTATACTTGGAAGGGGGTCTGTTCTGAAGGAGGGGGGTCTGAATTGAGGAGCGACTATAGTTGGTGGAGGGGGAGGGGGTTGACACCATGTTTTACCGCACTGGGTGACACCAACCCTAGTGACACCACTGGCAGAATAACCCAAGTCTAAGAATCACTTTCCTTTACAGAGTCGCTCACTATATCACTCAATAGCGAGGAAGCCCCATCTCTGGGGAAATAAGATGGTGACACCAAGGAAAACATTAGATGGTGTTAGTGATTCTGTTGATCGTGTTGATTAACAATTTGTCTACCAGCATAATTTATAAATGATATTAACAGGGCTTTTTTTCACAGGAACGCGGGGGAATGCAGTTCCGGCACCTCCAGCTCTTAATGTATGTAATGGTGCTCGGGGGTGGGTAGGGGATGGAACCAAGAAACGGTGCTTGGAGGTGGGTAAGGAGTGGAACCAAGGAATGGTGCTCAGAGGTGGGTAGGGGCTGGAACCACAGAATAGTGCTCGGAGGTGGGTAGGGTTTGCAACCAAGGAATGGTGCTCGGAGGTGGTTAGGGGGGTGGAACCAAGGAATGGTGCTCGGAGATGGGTAGGGAGTAGAACCAAGGAATGGTGCTCGAGGTGGGTAGGGGTTGAGAAAAGGAATGGTGCTCTGGCGAGGTGGGTAGGGGGTGGAGAAAAGGAATGGTGCTCGGTGGTGGGTAGGGGTGGAGAAAAGGAATGGTGCTCGGAGGTGGGTAGGGGTGGAGAAAAGGAATGGTGCTCAGAGGTAGGTAGGGGGTGGACAAAAGGAATGGTGCTCGGTGGTGGGAAGGGGGTGGAGAAAAGAGATGGTGCTCGGAGGTAGGTAGGGGGTGGAGAAAATGAATGGTGCTCGTAGGTAGGTAGGGAGTGGAACCAAGGAATGGTGCTCGGAGGTGGGGAGGGGGTGGAACCAAAGAATGGTGCCTCGGAGGTGGAACCAAGAAATGGTGCCTCGGAGGTGGAACCAAGAAATGGTGCTCAGAGGTGTGTAGGGGGTGAAACTAATGAATGGTGCTTGGAGGTGGGTAAGGGGGTGGAAACAAGGGCAAAGCCGCGGCCTCAATAACCGGCAGGCGCCAGGTCACCATTTCTTGTCGCAATTGCGACCGGCGCCTGGATTTTGTCGAGCCCTGCCTTAGGCTACCTCCTAATTTGCCTAATTAAAGAGCCGCCTCTGCAAGGAGAGATAGATGGATGGGGGTGGAAGCGTGTGCAACAATTCTAGCACTAGACCTCCTCTGTATCTTAAAAATTGTAACCTGTAAAAAAATTTCAAGCGTCGCCTATGGAGATTTTTAAGTACCGAAGTTTGGCGCCATTCCATGTGTGTGCGCAATTTCAAAGCATGACATGTTAGGTATCTATTTACTCAGCGTAACTTCATCTTTCACATTATGCAAAAAAATTGTGCTAACTGTACTGTTTTTTCCCTTAAAAAAAGGTGTTTGAAAAATTATTGCGCAAATACCGTGCGAGAAAAAAAGTTGCAATAACCGCCATTTTATTCCCTAGGGTGTCTGCTAAAAAAAATATATATAATGTTTGGGGGTTCTGATTAATTTTCTAGCAAAAAAAAATATGTGATTTTTACATAAAGGAGAAAAGTGCCAAAATAGGCCCGGGAAGGAAGTGGTTAAAATGTGTTTTTGATTTGTGGGGTTCAGACGCAGTAAAGATCTGCTTTAACTTTTCTGCTTTAACTTTTCTTTTGCCTGCGCCCCGAATTTTATTCCGGAGTGACCCCCACGTTGGCCCTTTACTCCCCTATGGTTCCTTTTCACTGCCAGTCCACTAACAGAGCACAGAACCCAATACTGTACAATCCTTAGTCCTACCACTCCTTGTACTGTACCCGACATTCTACTCACATTCTTTCTATATTTTGGAGACTGGTTGCCATGTTACCTTTGTATCAGATTCTTCACATTTCTTACCGACTGTTCTCACCTCCAGGAATGTGGACAGACGAGTATCCTAATGACCCTAATTCCTGTCATTGTCATCATCCCTCCTGTACCTGTGCTATGCATCACTTTTTATATATTTGTATCTCCGGGTATAATTTAAAATAAAAGCATTGTGTTGCTGCAGGGCCGGCCCAAGACATTGTTCTGCCTGAGCCCAGGAATGAAATTCTGCCCCCCCCCCCCCCCCCCCCCCCAAAAAAAAAAAAAAAAAATCACGCTCACCACCAAAAGGCCCACACATTCATTGATTCATTATTTGTGTGCCAGGGCCCCCTACAGGAGGGTTGGTGGTCCCCCTCTATCAGCAGCCCTGTTGGTAGGTGGCACTGATAGGTGGCATTGGTTGGCACTGATATTAGGCGGCACTGATTGGAAACACTGACAGGTGGCACTGATTGGAAACAACGATTAGCACTGACAGAGGAAGAGGGAGTTTCACACTGAGCTGATATTGACCCTTTCAGCGTTCAAGATTGCAGCGCCCAAATCTCTGCCTGGTGTAACACGGAATTCAGTGTCAGCATAGGCAGTGTGCCCTGTGCAGAGAGATCAGCATTCAAAATCCAGCAGTGATTTAGGGGGGGACCGGGGCGGGACCCAGCAGCAATCGAACACCAGCCAATGATTGTCCTGCTTAAGGAAGGGGGCGGGGCCACATACCCATAGCGGCCCGTTCAGACCCCATTCCATTGGCTGGTGTCTGATAGCTGCTGGGTCCCACCAATCCCGACATCTGCTGGTCTCTTCAGTTATTGTACATGTAATTTCCACAATGATCTCGGGAGAGAGCCGGGATGGCTGCCGCCCCTCTTAAAATGCCGCCTGGGACCATGGGACCTCTGGGTCCCATAGTAGGGTAGGGCCAGCCCTGTGTTGCTGGTGACTCTGTATGTCTGTCCTTTTTCAATTTAAAGCAATGGGGGAAGGTGCTGTTTAAAATATTAACCCTTTGCTAGGACAGGTAGTGTTTAAATCCAGTCCACAGATCATAATCGGGGACTGCAAACACAGAACAGACGGGCTTAATTATGTTTGTATGTATGTAATAAATATCGTATTTATCGGGGTATAACACGCACTTTTCCCCCTGAAAATGGAGGGCAAGTAATGTGTTGTGCGTGTTAAACGCCGATATTGGGGCACACACAGTCCCGCCTCCTAGAACGGCTCCTAGGATACACATCACATATCCCGGCATTGGACCAGGGTTCTGCCTATCATAGGAGCCGGTCCAGGAGGTGGGACTGTGTGTGACTTTGAGCACCGCATAAACAGGAGATCCCTCTGTGTAATCCGGAACATATCAGGCTGCATTGATGGGCAATGGTGAGGCTGCAGATGGGCACTGATCAGGCTGCATTGATGGGCAATGATGAGGCTGCAGGTGGGCATTGATCAGGCTGCATTAATAAGCACTAATTAGGCTGCAGATGGGCACGGATAAGGCTGCATTGATGGGCAATTGTGAGGCTGCAGATGGGCACTTATTAGGCTGCATTGTTGGGCAATGGTGAGGCTGCAGATATGCAGATAGTACTGATCAGGCTGCACTGATGGACAATGGTGAGGCTACAGATGGGCACTGATCAGGATGCATTAATGGGCAATGGTGAGGCTGCAGATGGGACTGATCAGGCTAGATTATTGGGCAATGGCAAGGCTGCAGG
Organism: Rana kukunoris; assembly: GCA_029574335.1. Taxonomy (NCBI): domain Eukaryota; kingdom Metazoa; phylum Chordata; class Amphibia; order Anura; family Ranidae; genus Rana; species Rana kukunoris. Next base: position 38,133 of record JAJQKJ010001711.1, on the reverse strand, counting down.
TTGGCACTGATTAGGCTGCATTAATGGGAAATGGCAACGCTGCAGATGGGCACCAATCAGGCTGCATTAATGGGCAATGGTGAGGCTACAGATGGGCACTGATCAGGATGCATTAGTAGGCAATAGGGAGGCTACAGATGGGACTGATCAGGCTACATTAATGGGCAATGGTGAGGCTGCAGGTGGGCACCAATAAGGCTGCATTAATTGGCAATGATGAGGCTGCATTGTAGGGTGCTGGTGAGGTTGCAGGTGAGCACTGATCAGGTTGCATTGATGGGTGCTGGTGAGGCTGCAGGTGGGCATTGATCAGGCTGCAAATAATGGGAAATGGCGAGGCTGCAGATGGGCACTAATCAGGCTGCATTAATGGGCAATGTTGAGGCTGCATTGATGGGCGCTGACCCTTATTTTGCTTTAAAGTTCTTTATTTAAGATGAAATGTTTTTCCTGAAAAGTTCCTCCTAAAATTAAGGTACGTGTCATACACTGATAAATACGGTATTATGTAATAATTTAATTATTGTGTACATCTTTAATTATTATTATTATAAGAATTAGCATTGCAACAATACCGGTATTGGTATCGATTGTGAAAATGCTCCAATAATAAAACTGATACCAGAAGACCCGGTTCACATGTCGGAAATAAAGTATTTAGGAGCGCCTCTCGAGTGCCCCTCGAGTGCCCCTTGTGTGCCCCTCGAGTGCCCCTCGTGTGCCCCATTGTGTGCCCCTCGTGTCCCCATTGTGTGCCCCTCGTGTGATCCTCTTGTACCCCTCGTGTGCCCCTCTTGTGCCCCTCGTGTCCCCATTGTGTGCCCCTTGTGCGCCCCTCGTGTGCCCCTCGTGTCCCCATTGTGTGCCCCTCGTGTCCCCATTGTGTGCTCATCGTGTGCCCCTTGTGTGCCCCTCTTGTACCCCTCGTGTGCCCCTCTTGTGCCCCTCGTGTCCCCATTGTGTGCCCCTCGTGTCCCCATTGTGTGCTCATCGTGTGCCCCTCGTGTGCCCCTCTTGTACCCCTCGTGTGCCCCTCTTGTGCCCCTCGTGTCCCCATTGTGTGCCCCTTGTGTGCCCCTCGTGTCCCCATTGTGTGCCCCTCGTGTCCCCATTGTGTGCTCATCGTGTGCCCCTCTTGTACCCCTCGTGTGCCCCTCGTGTCCCCATTGTGTGCCCCTCGTGTCCCCATTGTGTGCCCCTTGTGTGCCCATTGTGTGCCCCTCGTGTCCCCATTGTGTGCCCCTCGTGTCCCCATTGTGTGCTCATCGTGTGCCCCTCGTGTGCCCCTCTTGTACCCCTCGTGTGCCCCTCTTGTGCCCCTCGTGTCCCCATTGTGTGCCCCTCGTGTCCCCATTGTGTGCCCCTCGTGTGCCCCTCTTGTACCCCTCGTGTCCCCATTGTGTGCCCCTCGTGTGCCCCTCTTGTACCCCTCGTGTGCCCCTCTTGTGCCCCTCGTGTCCCCATTGTGTGCCCCTCTTGTACCCCTCGTGTGCCCCTCTTGTGCCCCTCGTGTCCCCATTATGTGCCCCTCGTGTGCCCCTGACACAGGATTGATTGGACTTTCTCCCTACCCAAGGATGACAATTTATAAAAATAGATAAACTTTGATCAATCCACATTTAAAAACAAAGACACATATCCATGGAAATAAAATGTAACAATTAAAAAACTTGACAAACCACATTCTTAATGTTCCAAGCTGTTGTTTGTCAATGGAATGCAGTTACTCCTTTGAAGTACCGGTTATGTTGAAACCTTTTACATGTTTCGCAGTAAGAACAGCTTCTTCAGGAGGAATTACACAATTCATCTATAACAATAAAGAACAATGTAATAATAAATAAACAAAACTGTATATGAGGGAGGGAGAAAAAAAAGGGGGGGGGGGGCGATTTTGTTGCTTACTCAAAAGAGCAGCAAGGATAAGGGATGTCCGAGGGTGCCCCCCCCCCCCTCAGCACAGCGGGCACAAGGGCAGTAAAGCAGACACATGTAACCAGGTAATACAAATTAATAAAGTTACAATAATCTAAACCAGGGGTCTCCAAACATTCTAAACAAAGGGCCAGTTTACTGTCCTTCAGGCTTGAGGGGTGCTGGAAATTGGTATCAGTGGGAGGAATAGTGTCCCATCATTGGTGTCAGTGGGAGGAATAGTGTCCCATCATTGGTGTCAGTGTGGGAGGAATAGTGTCCCATCATTGGTGTCAGTGGGAGGAATAGTGTCCCATCATTGGTGTCAGTGGGAGGAATAGTGTCCCATCATTGGTGTCAGTGTGGGAGGAATAGTGTCCCATCATTGGTGTCAGTGGGAGGAATAGTGTCCCATCATTGGTGTCAGTGGAATAGTGTCCCCCTCATTAGTGTCTCATCATTGGTGTCAGTGGAATAGTGTCCCCCTCATTGGTGTCGGTGGAATAGTGTCCCATCATTGGTGTCAGTGGAATAGTGTCCCATCATTGGTGTCAGTGTGGGAGGAATAGTGTCCCATCATTGGTGTCAGTGGGAGGAATAGTGTCCCATCATTGGTGTCAGTGGAATAGTGTCCCCCTCATTAGTGTCTCATCATTGGTGTCAGTGGAATAGTGTCCCCCTCATTGGTGTCGGTGGAATAGTGTCCCATCATTGGTGTCAGTGGAATAGTGTCCCATCATTGGTATCAGTGGGAGGAATAGTGTCCCATCATTGGTGTCAGTGGAATAGTGTCCCATCATTGGTATCAGTGGGAGGAATAGTGTCCCATCATTGGTGTCAATCGAAGGAATAGTGTCTCATCATTGGTGTTAGTGGGAGGGAATTGTGTCCCATCATTTGTGTCAATGGAAGGAATAGTGTCCCATCATTGGTATCAGTGGAATAGTGTCCCATCATTGGTATCAGTGGTAGGAATAGTGCCCCATCATTGGTGTCAGTGGAAGGAATAGTGTCCCATCATTGGTGTCAGTGGGAGGAATAGTGTCCCATCATTGGTAACAGTGTGAGGAATAGTGCCCCATCATTGGTGTCAGTGGAAGGAATAGTGTCCCATCATTGGTGTCAGTGGGAGGAATATTGCCCATCATTGGTGTCAGTGGAAGGCATAGTGTCCCATCATTGGTGTCAGTGAAAAGAATAGTGTCCCATCATTGGTGTCAGTGAGAGGAATAGTGTTCCCCTCATTGGTGTCAGTGGGAAGAATAGTGCCCCGTCATTGGTGTCAATGGAAGGAATAGTGCCCCATCATTGGTATCAGTGGAAGGAATAGTGTCCCATCATTGGTATCTGAGAGAGAATAGCATTTAGTATCAGTGAAAGGAACAGTGCCCCAACGGCCTGATGAAGGCAAGCAAAGGGCCGCACGTTGGAGATCCCTGATCTAAACAATGTGTTTTCTTTGGCAGAACAGGTTAAGGTAATAATTACCTGAGTTCTATTTATAAAAATATGAACGGTTGGCAACACTGATCAGTGCCTATCAGTGAAGCCTCATCGCCGCACATCAGTGAAGAAGAAATATTACTTATTTGCAAAAGGTTATAACAGAAATTAAGATTTTTTTTTTTTTTTTTTTAAATTTAAAATAAAAATCAAACATTTTGAAAAGGTGGTACAAAAAGAGATGACATGCATAGATGCATAGATGAGTATCATACAAGCAATTTGCATATAAGAACGATCAGAAAAAAGTATTTATTAAGGTAGATTTATTTAGTGGGTTTTAAACTCTTCATACTCTATCAAAACTGAAATAAATACCTGGATTTAGATACATATCTTCTTGGACTAACTTTAAAGGTCATAGGAAAGGTGCGCTGTAAAGTTTGGGTTCAAGGGCTAGAATAGATTGAAATTGAAGATGGCCACTAAAATGACAACACCGTGGCGGCCTCACAGATTGGGTATACATGAAATGAACAGTTGAGGTAGGTCCTCACAGAACATGGTTGTTGGTAAATCTAAGCCAGATTGTACCATCGGTTTGTAAGGTGTGTGATTAGCCCAAGGCCTGTGTGTGCAGCCAGGGGGTCAAGTACATGATAGTGTTATCTCACATTATATGAAAGCATACATTATAGTATTTGGCATGGTTATTTCATCATTGAAACTTCCACAAATGGTATCGTGCTAAAGAATAATAATAATAATAATAATAGTAATAATAATATTATACCTATTTTTTTTTTGTCTATTTTCCAGAGAAACACGTCCCTTTAAAGATTTATTTAGAGCTGAATAGTTGAAGTCAGAAGTTAAAGCATCAGTTTTTCAGAAGGCAAATATTTAACGCTAAGAGAGATGGATACAGAAGCGGGAATTAAAATTAATCTAATGAGACAACGTATGGACCAAAGCTATGGTGAGTTCATGTATTGCTCATGTATTGTTCATTTATTGCTAATGTATTGTTTTAGCTTTAATTTCTGTTAACTATGGAACCAATCACATGTATTAGCAATAGAAATGTCACAGAAATGTCATACAACAAGACACAAAATATTCTACCTTTATTTCAAATGCCCCCAGGAGAAAAATTCTATTCTGACATGTTTCGAGTTAGGCACAGCTTTTTCTCAAAGCTTTCTTCAAGAAAAAAACGATGTGTAACGCAAAACATGTCAGAATAAACTAAAATACATACTAGCTTTTCACATTGCCCTCCCCTTTCCTCTTCCTTTGCTTTCCTTTTCTTTCCTTTTCCTCCCTTTCTTTCTTTTCCCTTCCCTTTCTTTCATTTACCTTCCTTTTATTCCCTTTCCTTTCCTTGACTTTCCTCTCCCTTCATTTGCTTCCCTTTCCTTCCCTTTCATTTTCTTCCCTTCCTTTCCTTTCCCTTACCTTTATTTCCTTTTCTTTTCTTTCCTTCTTTTTCCTTTCCTTTCCTTTCCTTTCCTTTCCTTTCCTTCTCTTCCAATAATTTCTCTTTCTTTCCTTTCCCCTCCAATTCCTTTCACTTTCCTTTCCTTCACTTTCCTCTCCCTTCCTTTGCTTCCCTTTCCTTCCCTTTCATTTTCTTTCCTTCCTTTACTTTCCTTTCCCTTACCTTTCTTTCCTTTCCTTTTTTTCCATTCCCTTTCCTCTCCTTTCCCTTTATTTCCTTTTCCTTTCCTTTCCTTTTCTTTCCTTCTCTTCCAATAATTTCTCTTTCTTTCCTTTCCCTTCCAATTCCTTTCACTTTCCTTTTCTTCACTTTCCTCTCCCTTCCTTTGCTTCCCTTTCCTTCCCTTTCATTTTCTTTCCTTCCTTTCCTTTTCTTACCTTTCTTTCGTTTCCTTTCCTTTCCTTTTTTTCCATTCCCTTTCCTCTCCTTTCCATTTCCTCTCCTTTCCCTTTCCTTTCCTTTCCTTTCCTTTCCTTTCCTTTCCTTTCCTTTCCCTTCATTTTCTTTCCTTTCCTTTCATTTCCTTCTCTTCCAATCATTTCTCTTTCTTTCCTTTCCCTTCCCATTCTTTTCATTTTCCTTTACTTCCCCTTATCCTTTTTCACTTTCCTTTACTTCCCCTTTCCTTTTTTCACTTCACTTTCTGTTCCTTCACTTTCCTCTCCTTTCTTTTTCTTCCCTTTCTTTTCCTTCTCTTTCCTTTACTTCCCTTCCTTTACTTTACCTTTCTTTTCTTTCCTTTTCTTTCCTTTCCCTTCCTTCTTTTCCTTCCCTTTCCTTTCCTTACCTTCCCCTTTCTTTTAATTGTCTTCCCTTTCCCTCCCTTTCCTTCTCTTTCCTTTACTTTTTTCTTCTCCTTTTCCTTTTCCTTTCCTTTCCCTTTCCTTTCCCTTTCTCTTTACTTTCCTTTTCTTTACTTTCCTTTTCTTTACTTCCCCTTCCTTCCCCTTTCCTTTCCTTTCCTTTCCTTTCCTTTCCTTTCCTTTCCTTCCCTTTCTTTTCCTTTACTTCCCCTTTCTTTTCCTTTACTTCCCCTTCCCCTTTCCCTTTCTTCCCTTCTCTTTCCTTTCCCCTTCCTTTCCCTTTCCTTTCGCCTTTCTTTCCCTTTCCTTTACTTCCCCTTTCCCTTCCCTATCCCTTCTCTTTCCTTTCCGTAAGGCTTCACTGCCCGTTTCCTACTGCGCACAGCGCCTTGTGAATGGGCGGCTGCCTCCTGGGATACACACACCGTTCCCAGAAGGCAGCGCGCCTCATTCACCAGAAGACACGGCGACGGAGGATGAAGAAAGGGACTGCGGTGGAGGAAGAGGCAGAAGAGCTACTTCCCCAAAGCAACCGCCCTTTCTGGTGAGTATATATTTTATTTTTATTTATTTTTTACATTTTTGGTAAAAACATAATAATCTGGGTGGGACTTCATTTTAAATAACCCCCCGGGTGTCCACTATGTACCCCAATCTGCTTCTCTGCCCTTCACGTTCAGTCTAGATATATCTCATTCTTATCTCTGTCTTTTGTTCTGTTTAGCCGAAAAGAAGAAAGGAAAGACATCGGTAAGCAAATTTTCTGTACTTTCATTTTTAGAATTGAAATAATTATAATGCATTCTTCAGTTTATAATTTGATGTATCTTATTTTCAAAGAGTTGAATCCAGCGTGTCTATCATGTTTCCATTAGGGTGTACTTATACAAAAGTAAAAGCCTCGTACACACGCTCGGTTTCCTCGGCAAGAAAACTGCTGGCAGAGCTTTTTTGCCGATTATACCGAGCGTGTGTACGAGGCTTTCAGGATTCTCGTCAAGAAAACTGCAGAGAATCTAGACGAGAAAAGTAGAGAACCTGCTGTCTCTTTTCTCGTTATGATTCTCAGCAGTTTTCTTGCCTAGAAACCCGAGAGTGTGTATACTTACCTGTCGCCTTGGAAACCCGCGCATGCTCGAAATGACTTTGACGCATGCGCGGTAGCTTCCAAGGCATAAGTAGGGTAAAGCAAGATGGCGGCGATGCCATCGAATGTGACAAGCACATGCTCCCCATCAGAGGCGGCTCTTTCATTAGGCAAATTAGGCGGTTGACTAAGGCCTCACACTCACAGGGGCCTCACGGTCGCCTAAATTACCCAATGCATTACCCCAGTTTTAAAGGAACAGGGAAACTTAACGCTGCTGTGCTCAGGCAGCGATAAGAGCCCTGACTCAGGAGAGGGGCCACCAGCGTCCTTAACAACCAGGGAATATCAGTGACACCACCCCTTGTGATGTCAAGCATGCCCTCAGTCAATAATGTCAAAAGGGGGCGGGTTCACCAGGTGGCCATCGCCCCATAGTTATTAAAAAGCAGGATACAGGGGCCGCCTTGTTATAGGGGTCTTCCGGATTCCGATAAACCCCCTGCCCGCAGACCCCCACAACCACCGACCAGGGTTGTGGGGAAGAGGCTCTTGTCCTTGAATTATTTTTCCCATTGTAACGGTCACCACAGTTTACGATTTCCATTCCATCACCCCAACCACGACAGCTTATCCGACAATCCAGCAGACCCGATCCATAAGAATTCCCTCAGAGAGACGAGACATACGCTCTGTGTTCTGAGTCATTTTTATGCAGTTACAAGCATGTGACAGTTAATCACAGGGACAAAGACACACTCCACCCACACATCACACAATGGGGGGCTAACAAGTCTCCAATACACATCCCTCAGACTTTTAGATAATTACATTCAGGTGAGTTAATTACTACTCTTTACCCAGACGGTCTGGCCCTGCATTTAGAGGGGTTAATTACTACAGCTTGACAAGTCACATTCCACATCTTAACAGTGTCATTAGCATCCACAATGAAAGGTCTTTCAGAAGCCCGACTCAATCAGCATCTCAACAGCCTAGGTTAAGCATTGAAGGAGTCATTCTTATTGACATGTTGTGGGTCAGCATGAAATCACCTGTAATATGTCCAGATCTCCTGCAATACATGAATTATTAGTAATGTCCCATCTTATGTAATCCGAGATATAATTTCTCAGTCACCCTATGCCCCTATCGAACATAGGGTGACCCTAGACCCAAGAGTCATTGGTGAAGCTGGCACAGGAGTACACCGCACCCTTTAAAAGTCTCTGGGTGTCACGGGTCATTCCGTGGGTGTAATTGGGGCCCCATGTCAAGTTTTGCCTAAGGCCTCACAAAGCCTAGAGCTGCCTCTGCTCGCTGTAGTCGATGACGTCACCGCGTTAATGCTATTTAAACGAACGGTGGTTCTTTTAAATGGAGTGTGTGTACACTCGGCCGGTAAGAGATTCTTGCCAAGAATCTCGTCAGGAAAAACAAAGTTTTTTTCCTGACGAGATTCTGGGCCATGTGTACAGGGCTTTACGTCTTATGCCTTGTACACACGATCGGAATTTCCGATTGAAAAAATCTGACAGACTTTTTCCATCTGATATTCCGATCGTGTGTAGCCCCATCTGAGTTTATTCATTGGAAATTCTGATAAATTCCATCAGAGTTTAGATAATAGAACATTTTCTATTTTTCTCCGATGGAATTTCGATGAGATTTGGCCGGGTAAAAGCCTAATCACGTGCACGCAGCATTATTCACCCTTTTTTCCCAGCATGGTAATAACAGCAATATTTGCCCATTCAGCCTAAATATAATTTACAAGGTCAGGTATTGATGTTGATGAAAAGACTTGGCTCATCATTGGGTTTCAATTCATCCCAAAGTCATTCAGTAGGGTTGAGGCAGGGCTGGACTGGGACAAAAATTTGGCCCTGGACTTCATCCAGACTGGCCCACATTGACAGGTCTCTCCCATGGCGGCTGGACAACTCCCACACCCCCCCAGCCACCCAAGCCCCCTCTACCCCTTCCCTAGCCACTAGTCGTTCCTCTTTATTAGAGTAGAATAGCTGGTACTGGTACTCTTATAGGCAGTACCAGTGGGGAAGCTAGACATTATTTCACCCGGGGAAAAGAATCAGTTTAGTGCCCCCCCCATGGGACAAGATTAGGCAGAAGTGAGAAACTCCCAGGCCATAGCTGTTGAGTAAGCTGTTTGTCCCCTCCCCCCTGCTCCTCTGTCGTCCCCCCTGCTCCTCTGGTTCACCCCCTGCTTCTCTGCCCCCCCACCAGGTGAGCGCTGCGGGGAGGGTAGAGGAGGTGACCACAGCGGGAATGGAGAGACAAAGTAGCGAAGGGGGCGGCGGTCTGCTGTCACTGAAGCCAGCCCACTGAGCCATCGGCCCACTGGGAAACTACCTGTAGTCCCAATGGCCAGTCCATCCCTGGGTTGAGGTCAGGGCTCTGTGAAGGCCATTCAAGTTCCTCCATGGCACACTGGTCATACCATGTCTTTATAGAAACAATATAGGAAAAGGAACATTTGGTATTTTTTAGGTGCAAATTACAATTAAACAGATAATCAAAAAAAGATTTTATTTATAAAAGTAAAAAATTGACAGAATAAAATCAATCCAAATGTATACAGTACAGTTTCAGAGTGTACGGACTGACAACATTCTCTACATGTTTCACCACTGTCGGTAGCTTTTTCAGGAGATTTACCTTTATCAGGCGCTATCTGTTTAAAGATGGACTGGTAAAGATAAAAGTGTATTATTGAGGCCTAGAGGTCGAGAGGAAACCCAAAAGAAAGGATCATATGGTGTAACCATAGAGGGTCGTATGTAAAGGGGACATACTCAAGTACTGGGGGATAGTAAATGATCGACCCCCGCATGTGGCCAGAGGCCCCCACCACCTCTGGCCACATGCGGTATTGCAAGCCATTGAAGTCAATGCGGAACAAATTATTGTTGTTTCCATTGACTTCTATGGGGAAACTCGCTTTGATATGAGAGTACTTTGGATTGCGAGCGTTCTCCCTAGAACGGCTTATGTTCGAAATCCAAGGTTCCACTGTATAGGTATGAGGATCAGATAACCACATACATTTGACCATATTGTGTATATAGTTTTCTGTGCATACTTTCCATCTTGTATGATTAATAAATCCCCTTTATCCTGTTGGCAGCCCGGCTACGTGATTGGGATGTTAACCACCCTACAGCAGAGCGACATCGCATGGATAGACGCGGAGCTGAGGCGTGGTGGTGAACACATAAAGGAAATCAAATATTTCAATGTGTCTAAAATTAAGACAAAAGATTTTGACAAGGCCCTTTCTGACTCTACATTCTGCCTGTACATCCTCACCGAACATAAATGGAAAACTCTCCTTTCTCCTTCAGAAAGGAAAAAAGCTCTCGCAAGCTTCGGTAAGTGAGAGGACATCGTACAGAGATACCCCATATTACCAAAAGCTTTACACACACACATGAACTTTAATGGCATCCCAATCTTAGTCTGTAGGGTTCAATATTGAGTTGGCCCCATCCTTTGCACCTACAACAGGTTTAACTCTTCTGGGAAGGCCGTCCACAAGGTTTAGGAGGGTGTCCATGGGAATGTTTGACCATTCTTCCAGAAGCACATTTGTGAGGTCAGGCACTGATGTTGGACAAGAAAGCCTGGCTAGCAGTCTCCGATCTAATTTATCCCAAAGGTGTTCAACCGGGTTGAAGTGTAGGTCAGTCAAATTCCTCCACCTCAAACTCATTCATCCAAATCTTTATGGACCTTGCTTTGTGCCATGGTGGGCAGTCAAGTTGGAACAGGAAGGGGCCATCTCCAAACTTTTCCCACAAAGTTGGAAGCATGAAATTGTCCAAAATGTCTTGGTATGCTGACACCTTAAGAGTTTCCTTCACTGGAACTAAGGGGCCAAGCCCAACCCCTGAGGAGCCAAGCCCAACCCCTGAAAAACAACCCCACACCATAATCCCTCCTCCACTCAATGATTTGGACAAGTGCACAAAGCAAGGTCCATAAAGACAAAGAGTTATACTTTAATAAGTTCCCTTCACTGGAACTGAGGAGCCAAGCCCAACCCCTGGGGAGCCAAGCCCAACCCCTGGGAAGCCAAGCCCAACCCCTGGGGAGCCAAGCCCAACCCCTGAAAAACAACCCCACACCATAATCCCCCCTCCACCAAATGAGTTGGACAATTGCACAAAGCAAGGTCCATAAAGACATGGATGAGCGGCTTTGAGGTGGAGGAACTTGACTGGCCTGAACAGGGTTCTTACCTCAACCCGATAGAACATCTTTGGGATGAATAAGAGGGGAGATTGCAAGCCAGGCCTTCTCATCTTCACGCCGGATGATCTGCAAGACCTCACAAATGCACTTCAGGAAGAATGGTCAAACATTCCCATAGACACCCTCCTAAACCTTGTGGACGTCCTTCCCAGAAGAGGTGAAGCTGCAAAGTCGATATTGAACCCTACGGACTAAGGGCCAGATTCTCTAAGAAAATCGCCGGCGTAGCGTAAGCCATTTACACTACGCCGCCGCATCGTACTAAAGCAAGTGCCGTATTTTCTAACCATTTGCTCCGTAGTTTGCGTTGGCGTAGCGAAAATGGCCCAGCGTAAGCCCGCGTAATTCAAATGGGGCGGCTTGTATTTAAATTAAGCGCGCCCCCGCGTCGAACGAAGTGCGCATGCGCCGGCCGGGGAAAAAGCCCAGTGCGCAAGCTCCAGCTTACGTCGGAAAGCGTCGTTGAAACCGACGTCAAAACGACGTGATCGTCACTACGCAATGCCCCTATTCGCGAACGAGTTAGTAAAACGACGTAAGCGACGGAAAAAGCCGACGCTGACCCGACACCATACTTAACATGGCATCCGACGGCACCCGACGGTACTTTGTAAGGTTACTCCTCATAGAAGCTGGGGTAACCTTACGCGGACGAAAACGACGTACGCGACGACGGCGCATCGTAAAAGCGATCAGGAATCGGCGTACTAGCCTCATTTGCATATGCAAATGAGAAAACAACGTAAATGCCACCTAGTGGCCGGAGTTGTCATTACACCTACGATCCGCAAGTGTAATAGTATTACACTTGTCGGATGTTGAAGCGTATCTATGCCAAAGTGATGCTAAGCATCACGCGCATAGATACGAGGCAAAAAAAAAAAACGGCGATACGACGGGGTATCTGAGATACTCCGTCGTAGCGCCGCTGAGAATCTGGCCCTAAGACTGGGATGACATTAAAGTTCATGTGCGTTCAAAGGCAGGCGTCTCAATACTTTTGATATAAATAATTAATACAATTAAAGTTTAGTTTTTGGGATTATTACATTCTGTTCTCAACACAGGGAAGAAGAAGCCGATCGTGCTAATTGTAGACATGATAGACAGCAGTGATGAGGAGAAGAATCGGATTATAAAGGACCAGCCCAAAATTAAGGACTATATGATGGATCTCTTCTTATTCAAAAAAATAGAAGAAAAATCGGACGTTCCTCAGGACAGCGACATTGGCCAAGGATCTACGAGTTTCCAAGGTGAGAATCAACATCTCCAGCTGGTTACATTGTATTCTCATGGCTCATACAACCTGTGTTCCTGGGTCCTGTCCCTACCCAGAACCCGGCCTGCATGAGGTTTACTTGAGTCTCCTGGGATTGTGTGGATTTGGTGCTCCTGTTTTCCAGTCTTCCAGTATGTCTCTGTATGATAGAGGCATTAGATTGTAAGCTCTTTGAGGAGAAATCATTTTAAAAGCAGGATCCAGGAGAGATTCTATTCTTCACACTCTCATTTCAATAGTTACATAGTAGGTGAGGTTGAAAAAAGTCTAGCAAGTCCCCCCTATGTGTGTGATTAAATGTCAGTATTACCTTGTATATCCCTGTATTGATTGGCACTGGTAGGCTGCATTGATGGGCGCTGGAGAGGCTGCATTGATGGGTGCTGGTGAGGCTGCATTTGATGGGCGCTGGAGAGGCTGCATTTGATGGGCGCTGGTGAGGCTACATTTGATGGGCGCTGGTGAGGCTGCATTTGATGGGCGCTGGAGAGGCTGCATTTGATGGGCGCTGGAGAGGCTGCATTTGATGGGCGCTGGAGAGGCTGCATTTGATGGGCGCTGGAGAGGCTGCATTTGATTGGCGCTGGTGAGGCTGCATTTGATGGGCGCTGGTGAGGCTGCATTTGATGGGCGCTGGTGAGGTTGCATTTGATCGACGCTGGAGAGGCTGCATTTGATGGGCGCTGGTGAGGCTGCATTTGATGGGCGCTGGTGAGGCTGCATTTGATGGGCGCTGGTGAGGCTGCATTTGATGGGCGCTGGTGAGGCTGCATTTGATCGACGCTGGTGAGGCTGCATTTGATGGGCGCTGGTGAGGCTGCATTTGATGGGCGCTGGAGAGGCTGCATTTGATGGGCGCTGGTGAGGCTACATTTGATGGGTGCTGGAGAGGCTGCATTTGATGGGCACTGGAGAGGCTGCATTTGATGGGTGCTGGAGAGGCTGCATTTGATGGGCACTGGAGAGGCTGCATTTGATGGGCGCTGGAGAGGCTGCATTTGATAAGCGCTGGAGAGGCTTCATTTGATGGGCGCTGGTGAGACTGCGTTTGATGGGCGCTGGAGAGGCTGCATTTGATGGGCGCTGGTGAGGCTGCATTTGATGGGCGCTGGAGAGGCTGCATTTGATGGGCGCTGGAGAGGCTTCATTTGATGGGCGCTGGTGAGACTGTGTTTGATGGGTGCTGGAGAGGCTGCATTTGATGGGCCCTGGTGGGGCTGCATTGATTGGCGCTGGTGGGGCTGCATTTGATGGGCGCTGCTAAGGCTGCATTTGATGGGCGCTGCTGAGGCTGCATTTGATGGGCGCTGCTGAGGCTGCATTTGATGGGCGCTGCTGAGGCTGCATTGATGGGCGCTGCTGAGGCTGCATTTGATGGGCGCTGCTGAGGCTGCATTTGATGGGCGCTGCTGAGGCTGCATTTGATGGGCGCTGCTGAGGCTGCATTTGATGGGCGCTGCTGAGGCTGCATTTGATGGGCGCTGCTGAGGCTGCATTTGATGGGCGCTGCTGAGGCTGCATTTGATAGGTGCTTCATTAAGTAGGTGGTGTATAGATTAAAAGGACAAAGGGGGTGGAGCCAAGGGGGGTGCAGAAAAATAAAGGTTTCGCCTAAGGTGTCAAAAATCCTTGCACCAGCCTGGCTACACCTATAATTTGCGTTGCGGGTGACGGTGGGTACCTTTCCAAGAAGCTGAGATTTTACGGTTCGTTCCTCAAGCAACCCCTAGAAACCTCTGTGGGAACCCTGGTTGATGAACACTGCCCTCGAGGGATGGTTCCCTATACTGTACAGAGCGTAGCATTGTGTGTTGTGCTGTAAACATGAAAAAAATGTGTCAGTGTGTTTATATATATACACACTATATTACCAAAAGTATTGGGACGCCGACCTTTACACACACATGAACTTTAATGACATCCCAGTCTTAGTCTGTGGGGTTTAATATTGAGTTGGCCCCGCCCTTTGCCGATATAACAGCTTCAACTCTTCTGGGAAGGCCGTCCATAAGGTTTAGGAGTGTGTCCATGGGAATGTTTGACCATTCTTCCAGAAGCACCTTTGTGAGGTCAGGCACTGATGTTGGACAAGAAGGCCTGGCTCGCAGTCTCCACTCTAATTCATCCCAAAGGTGTTCTATCGGGTTGAAGTTAGAACCCTGCACAAGCCAGTCACGTTCTTCCACCCCAAACTCGCTTATCCATGTCTTTATGGGACTTGCTTTGTGCATTTTGGGTTCAATTATGATATCAGTAAGGGCTAATGAGTCAGCAGGGCCGGCTCCTGATCATGTGACCACTGTGACAGCCTATCACAGTGGTCACAAGACTCTAGCCTTCCTGCCCCCCCCCCCCCGGGGGCAGAACCTATTAGAAGGATGCCGGTGACTTGTCGGTATGATTCCCCTATCCAGATGGTTCCTGTAAAGACTGTGCAGGCGCAATCCTTGCCGACGGAAATCTCCGAACCTCGGCCGGCATCCAGGCTCATTCCTTAACATCCCTGTGGATTGGAGGATGTTTAAAAAAGAGCCAGGAGGTTGGAGCTGTGGTGGCTCAACGTGATTGGCACTGCGCTGACAAGCCGTTCACCTCTGCAGCCAAGGGTTCGGATCCCGGTCTCGGCTACATGTGAATTGAGTTTGGTGGTCTCAGCCCGGCTCCCGGTGGGTGTGCTATGCAAGGTACGCCTGTGCTTAGTATGCCCACCCCCCCCCCAAAACCACCACACTTGCACGCACACGAAATTGGTTTAACACACACGCACTTTGGCCATGAGGTCTCCTAAAATAAAGAGAGGCGAAGGACCTACGGGGCTGGGTGGGCTAGACACCTCACTCCCTCATAGGGGGAGTCCCTCTGCCCCGTTGGGCCCCAGTCGGGCTCCCAAGTGAAGCAGGTAGGGCGGGGTGAGTGGGAGGCCCCCCTCACACCCGCCATTGCCACCGGGGGCATGGAGAAGGATGGCAATTGCCTCCGGGGGGGAGGGTCTGCCAACTCCTGCAGTCCGGCTCTTCTCTCTCGAGTTCTCGCACAAAATACACTTAAAAAAAAAAAAAAAAGAGCCAGGAGGCCGAGAGAGGGGAGCCGACTGGCCACTTTCCTCAAATTCCATGTCGCCCTGGATGCCGGCCGAGGTTCAGAGATTTCCGTCGGCAAGGATTGCGCCTGCGCAGTCCTTACAGGAACCATCTCGATAGCCGGAACCATATTGGCAGATCATCGGGGCTGGGTTGGAAGGGGTTCGGTTGATTGTACAGAGTACACTGTTTGTGATATACTGTTATATATTGAGTTATATTGTAGTGAAATGTCTGCTTTTCTTAGGTGGATCCTTAGAAACCAAATTACCTGAAGAAAATCTGGATCAACACAGAAATCTTCCGTACCTTCTACCACAACCTGCTGGCAAAGGTAGTCCTCCATTTCTTCCGAAGAAGAGCTTATAAGAACTTATCACCACCGTAACATTTTTCTGCACTTTTAGTTAACTATTACAAGAAAAAAAGACCTCATTATTAGTTTAAAAGGGGTTCTGTTCAGAACCACCCATACATGGGCAGGGCAAAGGGGTGGGATCATGGGTGGAGCCAGGGGGGGCAGCAAAATTAGGTTTTCGCCTAGGGTGTCAAAAATCCTTGCACCAGCCCTAGGTTCAAACACGAGGAACCAGGCAGTTTATAGAGTCGCTCTTCCCTGCAAAGAAGCCTTCATGGGCCCCCGGAGATACCCGTACTTTCTGCTTCCCCATAATTGGCAGTATAGATAATCTTCTGCTTCCTCTGAGATAGAACTTTCTTTAGAAGCATTGCAGCTGAAATGAAACACAGATTGTGTTTTTCAAATGAAGAAATCAGTCGGTAACATCAGTTAATGCTACTGACTAATAGACTTTTATTGGTCCACTGAGGTCTGTGTCCATGATTTTCCCATAACCACCTGCTGGGTAGCAGTGGTGCATCGGAGCCCAAGCTTCATCAACACAAGATAACCAGATGTTTGTAGAGAGGGACCTATTTTTGGGCCTTCGTCCTAAAAAAGAACCTTGTTAACTATATATACACAGTATCTCACAAAAATGAGTACACCCCTAACATTTTTGTAAATATTTTATTCTATCTTCTCATGTGACAACACTAAAGAAATGACACTTTGCTACAATGTTGTGTAGTGAGTGTACAGCTTGTATAACAGTGTACATTTGCTGTCCCCTCAAAATAACTCAACACACAGCCATTAATGTCTAAACCACTGGCAACAAAAGTGAGTACACCCCCTAAGTCAAAATGTCCAAATTGAGGCCCAAAATGTCAATATTTTGAGTGGCCATCCTTATTTTTGAGCACTGACTTAACCCTCTTAGGCATGGAGTTCACCAGAGCTTTATAGGTTCCCACTGGAGTCCTCTTCCCCTCCTCCATGACAACATCACGAAGCTGGTGGATGTTAGAGACCTTGCACTCCTCCACCTTCCGTTTATGGATGTCCCACAAATGCTCAATAGGGTTTATGTCTAGAGACATGCTTGGTCAGTCTATTGCCTTTACACTCAGATTCTTTAGCAAGGCAGTGGTTGTCTTGGAGGTGTGTTTGGGCTATTATCATGTTGGAATACTATCCTGCGGCCCAGTCTCCAGAGGGAAGGGGATCATTCTCTGCTTTAGTATGTCACAGTACATGTTGGCATTCATAGTTCCCTCAATGATCTGTAGCCCCCCAGTGCCGGCAGCACTCATGCAGCCCCAGACCATGACACTCCCCCCACCATGCTTGACTGTAGGCAAGACACACTAGTCTTTGTCCTCCTCACCTGGTTGACGCCACACACGCCTGACACCATCTTAACCAAACAAGTTCCAGTAACCCATGTCCTTAGTCTGCTAGACTTCAGCAAACTGTTTCTGGTCTTTCTTGTGCATCATCTTTAGATGAGGCTTCCTTCTGTGATGACAGCCGAGCAGACCAATTTGATGCAGTGTGTGGCATATGGTCTGAGCACTGACACGCTGACCCCCCCACCCCTTCAACCTCTGCAGAAATGCCAACCATACACAGTGGTCACATGACCTGATCCTGCCTGCTTAATGGGGCACAGACCTTATTGAGGGATGCCAGGGTTGGGTGCAAAGAGGATAGGTTAATTGTACATACTGCAATGTATGTGTCAGCTCATGATTTTGTCAGTGAAGAGTTATATTATAGTGAAATGTCTGTTTTTCTTAGGTGGATCATTGGAAAGAAATGTACCTGGAGATAATCTGGATCAATACAAACATCTACCATACCGTCTTCCACAACCTGCTGACTCAGGTAGTCCTCCATTACTTTTCAACAAGACCTTAAAAGAACTTATCACCATCACAACATACATTTTGGGGAATTTTAAATAGATAGCAGAAGACACAAAGAACCTCATTACCAGTTCAAAATGGATTCCTTCAAGAACCAGCCATTCAGTACAGACAGGCATACGGGCCTATAGCTTTCTTTATATTCGCCTCTCAAACAGGAGAAAGGACACTTTAAAAAGGGGTAGAAAATTCCATATTTATTTAGGTATATATATATAAAATATATACAAACAAGCGGGTCCGAACCCGGCAACAGTATTGCAGTCACAGGCGGTCGGTTTAACCCAGATAGCAAGCAATTGTTCTGCGAGTTTGAAAATGACTTGCTAAACTATTGCTAGACTTGCCAGGCTTTACAAGTTTGTTACACATTTGCAGCAAGTCCGCATTGCAGGACTCCAGATCAACTTTCTTTGCAAACATTCTGAAAGTCTGCTGCAAGTTCTGGTTCAGTTATGTTGTGCAATAGTCATCCCACCACAGGGGGGCACTGTGGCTGATTTTTAATGCTGTAGACTTGCAGAGCTCTTGCTGTAGACTCACCACTGCAACTTTTGCTCTAGCCAGAGACTTGCCATGCAAATTTGCAACAAATTGGAAAAGTGTCAACTAGAATTTGTGCTTCAAGTGCTCTGTAAGTGTAAAAATTGCCAGTGAAAATGTGCAGCAAGTTAACAAGACTTTCAATTTAACACTGCCACACATTTGTGACACGTTATCCTCGCTATCTGGGAAAGAGTCATTCTTCTAAAGAGTCTTCACTTAGACTCCTAGACCCTCTGCTCCCACCTACTTGGGAGTTCAGGTAATCTTCTGCTATCTCTGAAATTAAACTTTCATTTCAGAAGGACTCTAATTGAAATAAAAAGTAATGCTTCTGACTAACAGCCTTTTATTGGTCCACTAAGGCCTGAGTCCATAAATTGCCCATAACCACCTGTTGGGCAGCAGAAGTACAGAAGATTCCAAGATTCATCAACACCAGATAACCAGATGTTTGTCGAGGGGGACTTATTTTTGGGCCTTCTTCTTATGACAAGTGTTCAATAGGGGAGGACTAGGTTTAGGGTAGCAGAATGGCATTTTCCCATGAGACAGTACTAATAAGATATGTTAGCCCTGGGTGGAGATACATCACCATTCATACACTGATCATAGACGGATACTCAATCAGTGACACATGCTGGCCATTATATATCGGCCGGCTCCCTGTTTAGAGCTACAGTCTTGACATCTGTCAGTTGTAAATCTTCCAGAACCAACTTCCTTTGCAGTTCTGAGATGTCAGGTGACCAAAGGCCACCCAGGCGCTGCAGAGGTGAGGGCGCCGAAGCTCCAGAGTGCTCCCCTCCCTCCTTCTCGTCTGTGTCCAGAGGCGGAGCGCATGTAGCTGGTGCTGTGGTTCCCCATCCCGCTTGCTCTCTCCGCTGGCAACTGACAAGAGCGCATACCTACCACTGTCCCTGGAATTTGTGCTGGGTACCGTAGTGGAGCCTAGTACCGGAACACGTTCCAGTACTAGGCTCCAATAATTATCCTGTCTGGTGTGTGTGGAGCAGTCTCCTGTCTGCCACGCCCCTCTGCGTGTGTCGGCTCTTCTCCCATAGGCGGTGTGATGAGAGGCTTCAGGGTTGGCCGGAGCTGCTGCCAATCATCTGTGCACTCCTAGAAATGCTCTCCGAGTGCCACCCTGCTAGTAATGTCTGGGGCTCTTTTTAACATACTCTCTAACAGAAGCCCTCTCTGTGTGCATTAGCGAGACCCCTCCAGGTCCCATTAGTGTACTAATTGTCTTTATTGTTAAAAAATCATGGGAGGATCCCAGGGTAATGAAGACTTCTTAAGAGAGCATCTCTGTGTTTGAGTCGTAGCCATAGAACCATTTGTAAAGGGGAGGGGTTAGTAAGATGAACACGCCCATGTGGGGGCGCCAGAAATATTTCTGCACCCAGGTGTCTGTGACCCTAGGATCGGCCCTGCCAAAGGAAAAGGAAGCTGATATTGGAAGATATGTGAAGGTGTACCACAATAAAATATGATTTTCTTGATCGTACATCACGGGACACAGAGCGCATAGCCATTACATATGGGTTATATGGAGTACCTTCAGGTGTGGACACTGGTGTAATCAACTTCACAGGAAGTTCCTCCCTATATAACCCCCTCCCACTGAGAGTGCTTTAGTTTTTCCGCCAGTGTCTTAGGTGTTGGTCACGTCTAGCTGTCCCTCGGAGGTCTCGGGACCCAGGATAGCTAGCCGGATCCGTCCGAAGTGCTTCAGAGCCAAGATGTACGGTACCCGGGCCCTGCTGGAGTGGGGTTTTGCCTATAATGCCTCTCCTTGGAGGGCTGGATTCTGGGCTCCAGTGCTTTAGTCTCTTCCAAGAACTAAAAGTTACTGATGCCAGGATGCTATATAGGTCCAGGGGTGTGGGTTCCTTAACACAGGACCCCGTCCCTGAAGGTCCAAGACAATACCCACGGAGATGGGGGAAGGCTGGGCCTCTTGCATTTTGCAATACCCTGCGGCGTGGAGCAGGTAAGAGGGAACCTGCGGGACTTGGTTCGACAGTAGGTATCCCCCTGGGGGTTCTGGGTTGGCTAATGGTATGCTTGTGCATCAGCCACTATCTCCACTATGTCTGACACGGTAGATGATGCTTGGCATTTATAGGATGGGATTCTAATGTTTACCCAGATAACATGTAGATATATGTATACTTGTGTAAGTTATATATTTGCTACTCACCCCAGGTCTGCCTGTTAACACTGATACTGCAACCCCACATGTTTTAAAGAGGAAATTGCTGGTTAAAACTCCTGTTTCTTAGGAAGCCCATGGGGACAGCTTCCTCGCTGTGTGTGCACTACAATAAGATTAGTGCTTACCTGGTGTCTGTTGGTGCTGCATAACGCTGGTCCATGTTGTTCCTCTGCTCTGCTTCCTCCATGTGGGTTCGGCGTGGTGCGCGCGATCGTGCGCGCGATCGTGCGCGCGATCATGCGCGCGTGTGTGCGCGCGCATACGCGCGCGCGCGTGCACGCCGCCTTTTATAGCGTCGGCGTGCGTCGGGGGGGCGGGCCAGCAGCGTCAGGGTCTGTATAAAGGGAAAAACTTTTCTCTGGCTGGTCTTTCCCTCCTGGAGGCAGAGGAAGAAAGGATACAGAGCGTGCAGCTGGGTCTTTTGGCCACACAGGGACACCTAGTGGCGGTTTAGTGGATCTTCAGGTCTAGGACTTAGGTCCACTATAGACCAGAAAAAAAAAAAAAAAAAAAAAAAAAGGGTTTTTTTTGCTTAAAGGGACTCAGCCTTAGATCCAGCAGTATCTGAGTCTACCTTGGACTCCGGCTAACGGGCATTGGTGTGTCAATACTCACAGGCTTCCTCGGTATTGCCACCTCCCAGGCGGGTAAAAAAGATTTTTTTTAAAAAAAAAAAAAAAAAAAAAAAAAAAGAGAAATATAAAAGAAAAAGAGAGAAATTAGTTCTTTTTCATTTTCTCTCATACCTGCCCTCATATTGGTTATTCCTAGCTACAACAGTCAGGTGTTGGCTATAGGGGTGACCCAAGGTTGTACAATGGCTCCAAAGGGATCTGGACCAGCCAAGGCTGCTAAAGGTACCAAAAAAGCAAAAGGGGTCTCCATCGGGGTCAGAGGATTTGGGCCAGGCTTCTACGGCCCCACCCTCGCCAGTCAGGACACCGAGTGGCATAGTACAAGAGCCATTGGGGGTGCTGGGGGCAGAGGCGGCCCCCGATCCACCCATTCCCGTTTACGTGACGGAAGAAATGCTAGCAGCCACCATGTGTGGGCTAGAGAAAAGGTTAACTGCGTTGTTTTCCCGTCCTTGCCCAAGTAGCAAGCGGGCTAGATCCCCTTCACCCAGTGTGGGGTTTTCAGATGCGGAGGTCTCCTCTTCAGAGGAACGGGACCCACAAGGGGATCAGGCAGACCCAAGTCCCGACGGTTCAGACAGGGAAAATTCCACTATAGATGAATATTTTTCGGCCTCTCAAGCGGAGGGCCTGTGGATCCAGTCTTTGACAGATATGGTTCGCACTGCCTTTAAACTTCCAGTGCCAGAACTAGTAGCCCCGGAGGTATCCTCATTGGGTTCTTTAAAGGCCCCATTAACTGGTGCATCCTTTCCAATGCACCCCCTTCTGCGGAACGTGATTTACCAAGATTGGGCTCGACCTGATAGAATCTTTGTCCCTCCTAAAAGATTCTCTATTCTCTACCCTATGGAAGAGGAATATGTAAAGAAATGGGCTCTCCCTACAGTGGACGCAGCCATTTCCTGCGTGAATAAATCCCTGACTTGTCCGGTTGAAAATGTCCATATGTTCAAGGATCCGGTCGACAAGAAATTCGAGACCCTACTGAAAGCAGCTTTTACCTCAGTAGGTGCCATGGTTCAGCCAGCAGTAGCAGCCCATTGGTGTTTGTCAGGCCTTGAAGGATCAGGCAAAGCATATATTGAAGGACATGCCGGCTCAGCATACTCATGAATTAGCAGAATTCCCTAGGGCTCTCTGCTTTGCAGTAGATGCTATTAAGGACTCCATCCAACAGGCATCCCGTTTATCTCTACTGATGGTTCACATGCGTCGTCTTTTGTGGCTAAAGAACTGGTCAGCAGAGGCACCCTGCAAAAAGCTTCTAGCAGGGTTTCCCTTTCATGGGGGAAGACTATTCGGGGAAGACCTAGATAAATATATCCACACCATATCAAGTGGAAAAAGTACTTCCTTACCGGTCAAGAAAAGACCGCGTGGGCCCACGTTTAAACGACAGGCCATTGCAGGCTCGGCCCCTTCGACTTCCCGTCAGTATCGACGGCCTCCCGGGCGTTCAACAGTTAATAGCCGCCCACAGGGACAAGCCGCGGCAAACAAGAGGCCCTGGTCTCGCAAGCCGGCTAAACCAGTCATCAAATCAGATTCATGAAGGGGCGCCCCCACTCTCTTGGGTGGGGGGAAGACTTCAGTTTTTCTCCGAAGTCTGGAAGGCCAGAATTCCCGACTCTTGGGTTCGGTCCGTAGTAGCCTCAGGCTACAAACTAGAGTTTCGAGAAATCCCCCTCCTCATTTTCAGGGGTCAAGTCTTCCAAGCGACCCGTTAAAGAGGGCCTCTCTCGTAAAGGCGTTGGATCGCCTCTTGCTCCAAGGAGTAATTGTAGAAGTACCAACCCAAGAAAGGGGTCTGGGATTCTACTCCAACCTTTTTGTTATACCAAAACCCAATGGCGACGTCAGGCCTATATTAGACCTCAAACGCCTAAATCGCTTTCTAAGGATTCAGACCTTCCGTATGGACTCCATACGTTCAGTGACAACCAGCCTGCATCAGGGCGACTTCCTAGCATCTATAGACATAAAGGATGCATATCTGCATGTGCCAATTTACCCAGCACATCACAAGTTTCTTCGTTTTACGATAAACCAAAGTCATTATCAGTTCGTAGCCCTCCCTTTCGGGTTGGCAACAGCTCCACGGGTATTCACAAAGGTGTTAGCCCCGGTACTAGCCGTCCTAAGGACAGAAGGCATCTTGGTCCTAGCATACCTGGACGATCTCCTGGTTATCGACAGTTCAGCTTCCAACCTCAATCATGCAGTAGTCCGCACAGTGCGGCATCTAGAAGAGTTCGGGTGGATTGTGAACCAAGAAAAATCAAGGTTACATCCCACAAGACAGTTGGAATATCTAGGCTTTCGGTTAGATACAGAATGCCAGAAGGTATTTTTACCTCAAGAGAAGATCAGGTCGTTGATTCAAACGATTCAAATAGTCTTAGGCAAAAAGAAGCCGACTATTCGCCTATGCATGCGACTGCTGGGGAAGATGGTGGCCGCCTTCGAAGCAGCGCCCTACGCCCAGATCCATACCAGAATTCTGCAAGCAGCTATTCTCTCTGCTTGGAACAAGTCCATACAGGCATTAGACCGTCCATTAGTTCTTTCTCCAGAAGTCAGGCACAGCCTGTACTGGTGGCTGATCCCTCAAAAATTATCAAAAGGGAAAACCTTTTGCCCCATCTCGTGGAAAATAGTAACCACAGATGCCAGCCTAACAGGTTGGGGGGCAATCTTAGGAAAACGGACCCAGCAGGGACAGTGGTCAGAGGCAGAAAGTCTGCTTCCCATCAATGTCCTAGAGATCAGAGCTGTTCGGTTGGCCCTGGTCGCCTGGACTCTCCCCCTGCAGGGTCTGCCAGTAAGGATACAGTCCGACAATGCCACGGCGGTGGCATACATAAACCACCAGGGGGGCACAAAGAGCCTGGCGGCTCAAAGGGAAGTAAACCTAATTTTTGCATGGGCCGAAGCCCATGTACCCTGCATCTCAGCAGTGTTCATCCCAGGGATAGACAATTCTCAAGCAGATTTTTTGAGTCGTCAACAGTTGCTCCCGGGAGAGTGGTCTCTTCACCCCCAGGTATTCCAAGAGATTTGCCAAAGATTCGGAGTTCCCGATGTGGACATCATGGCAACAAGATTCAACAAGAAATTGGACAAATTTGTATCCCGAGCCAGGGACCCCTCGGCCTACGGGACCGATGCGTTGGTTTGCCCCTGGCACCAGTTTTCTCTCCTGTATGCGTTCCCTCCACTACAGATGATTCCCCGCCTTCTACGAAGGATCAGGGTGGAGCGCAGGCCGGTGATCCTGGTGGCCCCAGCCTGGCCCAGAAGGGCTTGGTACGCACTCATCGTGAGGATGTCAGTAAGGGCACCGTGGCCACTCCCCCTGCGCCCAGATCTGCTGTCTCAGGGCCCGATCTACCACCCTGCTTCACAGCAGCTAAATTTGATGGCTTGGCGGCTGAATCTCTAATTCTTAAGGGCAGAGGCCTCTCGGCCCAAGTCATATCTACGTTAATTCAAGCTAGAAAGCCAGTCTCTAGAAATATCTATTACAGAGTCTGGAGAACCTATGTGGAGTGGTGCGAGTCTCAAGGAGGGCATCCTCGCAAGTTTTTTATTGACAGGATCTTGCGATGCCTCCAGGTTGGCGTTGACAAGGGGTTGGCTCTTAGTACTCTAAAGGGGCAGGTGTCTGCCTTATCGATATGGTTTCAAAGGCCTTTGGCCACACATTCGCTTGTAAAAACCTTTTTGCAGGGGGTCTTGCATGTAAATCCCCCTATTAGAGCTCCCCTCTGCCCCTGGAATTTAAATCTGGTCTTGTCAGCTTTACAAAAGCAGCCGTTTGAACCTCTGACAGAAATCCCTCTTGTGCTGCTAACCCGAAAGTTGGTTTTCTTGGTGGCTA
This sequence comes from Rana kukunoris, assembly GCA_029574335.1. NCBI lineage: Eukaryota > Metazoa > Chordata > Amphibia > Anura > Ranidae > Rana > Rana kukunoris. The sequence goes on along the minus strand of JAJQKJ010001711.1, from coordinate 13,195 downwards.
TGGCTTCGGCCAGAAGGGTCTCCGAGCTGGCAGCCTTGTCTTGCAGGGAACCGTACCTTATTCTGCATAAGGACAGAGTGGTTCTGCGGCCTCAGCCTTCTTTCCTTCCTAAGGTCATATCCAGTTTTCACTTGAATCAGGACCTAGTCCTACCATCCTTCTTTCCTACTCCCCAGTCCAGAGAGGAAAGATTGCTTCATACTTTGGATGTGGTCCGAGCCATGAGGGTTTATCTCAAGGCTACAGAAAAGATTAGGAAAACAGATGTGCTTTTCATTCTTCCGGATGGCCCCAAGAAGGGTCAGCCGGCTGCCAAGTCTTCCTTGGCTAGGTGGATTAAGCAGCTGATTTTTCAGGCCTATGGTCTGAAGCGCGTTCCACCTCCCTTATCAGTTAAAGCCCATTCTACGAGGGCCATGAGTGCCTCTTGGGCGGCACACCATCAGATCTCTATGGCACAGGTTTGCAAAGCGGCAACCTGGTCTTCCGTACATACGTTTACTAAATTTTATAAGTTGGACGTCACAAAGGCTGCGGACGCAGCATTTGGGCAGGCGGTCCTACGGGCAGCAGTATAGAATCCTCTGGCCCGGTTCACGCCCCCTTTTTCTGTTGGTGGAGCTATTTTACCTCCTGATATAGTTTCTGTTTGGCTATTTTTTGCCTTACGGTCTCCCTCCCTTCATAGAGCATTGCTTTGGGACATCCCATATGTAATGGCTATGCGCTCTGTGTCCCGTGATGTACGATCAAGAAAAAGGGATTTTTAATAACAGCTTACCTGTAAAATCCTTTTCTTGGAGTACATCACGGGACACAGAGCTCCCACCCCTCTTTGTGGGAACATTGTGTAACCTCAGAGAAATTGCTTGCTACAAAACTAAAGCACTCTCAGTGGGAGGGGGTTATATAGGGAGGAACTTCCTGTGAAGTTGATTACACCAGTGTCCACACCTGAAGGTACTCCATATAACCCATATGTAATGGCTATGCGCTCTGTGTCCCGTGATGTACTCCAAGAAAAGGATTTTACAGGTAAGCTGTTATTAAAAATCCCTTTTTTAGAAACACCCAGCTTTCAACGTTTCCACCAAGTAATGATGCAACATTACACACTTTATTTGGACCACATAAATCTGTATCTCCCCTGAATGAACCAATTGGTTTAGTTTTACAACTAGGAAAATTTTTCCCAGTTCTTTGGGTATAAAGATGGATCACATCCCTCCAGCAACAGTCTCTATGTTTGGTTTGTAAGGTTGTTATTTTTTTGGGTTGGTCACAGTTAAAGATCAGATGAGATGATCAGATTATCAGTGACTAGTCCATCTCTAATCCCAACCACTGTAGTGTAAACCACACTTACTGCCAAATGACACTGATGCATCTCTCTGTCCCATTCCATTCCCTTAACGTCATGAAAGGTAGAGGAAAGGTAGTGCTCATGAAGCACTTAGGATTCTTATCCTGAGGTGTTAGCTTTGACCTGAGCCTATAATGCATTTTGAAGTGTGGTGTTCAGGCAGTAAGCTGATCCCTAACTTAAGTATTGATCAGGTGACCAATGTCTTTATATTTAGTGATTCGAACAGCTGTTTAGTGATGTCAGTGGTTCCTGTTAAAAGAGGGAAGTATTTATTTATTTTTGTTATTTTTTATGTTGTCTATAAAAGTGTAGGGTGTACAAGGTGGCTAGAACTTTTATTGGAAGAAAGGCCAGCTGGGGGCCCTGTTACATGGAAGGTATAGATGCAGTACTAATGGATGATAAGGTAGATGGGGTTTTCTCAGTGAAGAGTTTTATTGTAGTGAAATATCTGTTTTTTCTTAGATGGATTTCAAAACCAATTACCTGCACCAAAACCAGATCAATACAGAACACCTTCATACCGTCTACCAAAACCTGCTGGCTCAGGTAGTCTTCTATTACCTCTAAAAATAGACCATACGCAAGCTTATCACCTCTATAACATAATTTCTTCTTGCATTTACACATAGCTAGTAGAAGATGAAGAAGACCTCATTAACAGTTAAAAAAGGGGTTCATCCTAGCTAGGGTGGTCCCATTTGTTGATAGCATAACTGGTGGACCTATTGGATGGAAAGATAGCTAGGTGTTTATTGGATGGCAAAGCAGCTGTGGGTCCTGTTTGATGGCAGGGTAGTTGGGTGGGGCCTTATGGATTACAGGGCAACTGGGAGATTTATTAGATGGCAGAGTAGATACATATCCAATTGGATGACGTGGGAACTGGGATGACTTGTTAGATGTCAGGGCAACTGGAACGTCCTATTGGGTGGCAGCTGTAGGTCCAGTTGGATGACAGGGTAACTGGAGTGTGCTTTTAGATGGCAGGTGGTCCTATTTGTTTGTAGCATAACCGGTGGACCTATTGGATGGAAAGATAGCTAGAGGTCTTATTGTATGGCAAAGCAGCTGGGGGTCCTGTTTGATGGCAGGGTAGCTGGGTGGTGCCTTATGGATTACAGGGCAACTGGGAGATTTATTAGATGGCAGAGTAGATACATATCCAATTGGATGACGTGGCAACTGGGATGACTTGTTAGATGTCAGGGCAAATGGAACGTCCTATTGGGTGGCAGCTGTAGGTCCAGTTGGATGACAGGGTAACTGGGGTGTGCTATTAGATAGGAGGTGGTCCAATTTGTTTGTAGCATAACCGGTGGACCTATTGGATGGAAAGATAGCTAGAGGTCTTATTGTATGGCAAAGCAGCTGGTGGTCCTGTTTGATAGCAGGGTAGCTGGGTGGGGTCTTATTATGGATTACAGGGCAACTAGGGGATCTAATAGATGGCAGAGTAGATCAATATCCAATTGGATGACATGGCAACTGGGATGACTTGTTAGATGTCAGGGCAACTGAAACGTTCTATTGGGTGGCAGCTGTAGGTCCAGTTGGATGACAGGGTAACTGGGGTGTGCTATTAGTAGTGTTGCTCACGAATATTCGCATTGCGATTATTCGCTACGAATATTGCATATTCGAGTATTCGTGAATAACACGAATATCGCGGCGAATATTCGCTATTTCGAATATTCGAATGTTTTCAATTTTTTTTTTAGAACAGATCACATCCTAGAGATCCCCATCGACGTCTAAAAGCATTGCTGGTATGATTAGAGACCTTGGGCGAGTAGCTGCAGCGCTCATTTTATATTGCCGAAAAATCGCAATGCGATTATTCGGCAATAGCGATATCGCGCGATTATTTTATATTGTAATATATCACGAATATTCTGAGCCAATCAGAGTGCTCCATTCCGCATTTCTCGAAATTTTCGCAATTTTTTTTGTATTGTAATATATCACGAATATTCTGAGCCAATCAGAGTGCTCCATTCCGCATTTCTCGAATATTCGCAATTATTTTATATTGTAATATATCACGAATATTCTGAGCCAATCAGAGTGCTCCATTCCGCATTTCTCGAATATTCGCAATTATTTATATTGTAATATATCACGAATATTCTGAGCCAATCAGAGTGCTCCATTCCGCATTTCTCGAATATTCGCAATTATTTTATATTGTAATATATCACGAATATTCTGAGCCAATCAGAGTGCTCCATTCCGCATTTCTCGAATATTCGCAATTATTTTATATTGTAATATATCACGAATATTCTGAGCCAATCAGAGTGCTCCATTCCGCATTTCTCGAATATTCGCAATTATTTTATATTGTAATATATCACGAATATTCTGAGCCAATCAGAGTGCTCCTTCCGCATTTCTCGAATATTCGCAATTATTTTGTATTGTAAAATATCACGAATATTCTGAGCCAATAAGAGTGCTCAATTCCGCATTTCTCGAAATTTCGCATTCGCAATCGCAATTCGCATTCGCATTCGCAATAGCGAAAATTCGCAATAATTTCATTTCCAAAAAATATCACGAATATTCGTATTTAGCGAATATATCTTGAATATTCGACTATATATTCGAGATATATCGCGAAATCGAATATGGCATATTCTGCTCAACACTAGCTATTAGATGGCAGGTGGTCCCATTTGTTTGTAGCATAACTGGTGGACCTATTGGATGGAAAGATAGCTAGAGGTCTTATTGTATGGCAAAGCAGCTGGGGGTCCTGTTTGATGGCAGGGTAGCTGGGTGGGGCCTTATGGATAACAGGGAAACTGGGGAATCTATTAGATGGCAGAGTAGATACATATCCAATTGGATCACAGGGCAACCGGGGTGACTTTTTAGATGTCAGGGCAACTGGAACGTCTTATTGGGTGGCAGAGTAGCTGTAGGTCCAGTTCGATGACAGGGTAACTGGGGTGTGCTATTAGATGGCAGGGTTCTATTGGATGCTGTTTCCTATTAAGATCATTCTATTATACCCTATTATTATTATTATTATACAGGATAGCGCCAACAGTTACGCAGAGATTTATGTATAATCCTTGAGCTGGGTGCTAGAGTTTATCAATACATTGGTTACTTATTTCCTTTCTGTCTAACAATGAGTTTTCTATTTCAGTCTAATCATTCACTCAGATATCATTCACTAAGTTGTCATTTACTCAGTCATGATAATGTTGCTAGAATTTTAATTTTATTGCTTAACAAGATTCATGGAACATATATTTTTACCCACAGGCCTTCACACAGAGACAACACAGGTAAAATAAATGATCCTTTTAATTTGCAATGCTTTTGCATTATTATTATTATTATTTAGATAGTAAAATGGCTGTAGATTTCTAATGTACAACCGATCCATAACCTTTTTAAAAAATAAAAAAATATATTCTATCATGCTGATAGGGTAGGTCTGTTTTAGGTAAATTGGAAAGAATTACATTTTAATCAAAAATTAATATTATGCGACTCACGAAAATTGCACATTGTACGTTTCCCAAATGATTCAAATCATGGAAGGTTATCTAACAATTTGGCAAAAAATATCTCATGGCTCACAAACTTCTGTTTAATACTTGAACAGTTATTACTAAGTATAGATTAACTTCTCCTTTGCTTTCCTCTTAGAGATCATTAGACAGAAAACACGTAGTGGGTATTTTCTCCAGATCAAGGGAACAAGATTACGCCTGGCTGGTGAGACTCCTCAAGGAAGTCTTCCAGGACGTTGTTGGGGATGTGAAATGTTGTTCCGTCTCCAACAATGGACAACAGCAACTCATGGAGGATTTGTCTCAGTGCACATTTGGCATTCTTTATCACACCAAGAACAGAGGAAGAGTGAACATTACCGATGTGGAAGAGGCTTTGTATGATGAGGAATTGGAAACCATTTCTGCTGAACTTGGTAAGAAATAAGATGTAACAGAGAAACGTTGTATTTAATCACAGAACGACTGGGCTTGGGGGGTGGGGGCCTGATGGGCACGAGATAACGTGGTGGAACTTAAATTTCTACAACTCCCCATTGAGATCTTCATAGCCACTCATAGAGGCATGTCTTCCAGTGCCATCTTCTTTGTGGCTCTGAGATATCATATGACTAAATGGTGAGAGAGAAAATGAAAACTGATGTTGGAAGATGTAAAGAGAACAACAATGTGCTTAGAAACACCCCCCTGGTATTGTGGCACATTTTTCCTGTTACAATTTCTATAGCCTACAGCAGTTGGTCTCCAAACTGTGGCCAGATGCAGCCCTTTGTTAGCTTTTATCTGGATTATTTAATCCATTGAAGCCAACCAGGGGCATATTTTCCCTTTCAACTGACCCCAACCACGGGATAAAATTCCTCCCCAATGGTACCAACGATGCAAGCACAAGTCCTCCCAATGACACCAACAATTGGGTCCAATGACAGGGCACAATTTCTCCCAATGACACCATTGATTGAATATAACTCCTCCCAATGAAGCCTACATTTGGGCCAACTGATCCCAATGAATTGCCAACATTCCTCCCAATGACACCACTGATCGGTTCCTCCCAATGACACCAACAATTGGGCCCACTGATCCCAATGAAGTGGAACAAATCCTCCCAATGACACCAACAATGAGGTACAATTCCTCTCACTGACATCTACAATTGGGCCCAATGACAGGACACAATTTCTCCCAATGACATTACCTATGGGGTATAATCCTTCTCAATGACACCTACAATTGGGCCACTGATCCCAATGAAGTGCCAAAATTCCTCCCTATGACACCAACAATGAGGTACAATTCCTCTCAATGACATCTAGAATTGGGCCCAATCATGTGGCACCATTTCCCCCAATGACACCACTGATCAGGTGTCATTGTAGGTGTCATTCCTCCCAATGGCACCTACAATTCGGCCCGCTGATCCCAATAAAGTGGCACAAATCCTCCCAATGACACCAACAATAAGGCACAATTCCTCTCAATGACATCTACAATTGGGCCCAATGACAGGATACAATTTCTCCCAATGGCACCACCTATGGGGTATAATTCTTCTCAATGACACCTACAATTGGGCCCCAATGAAGTGATACAATTCTTACAATGACATCAACGATGAGGTATAATTCCTCTCAATGACACCTAAAATTGGCCTTAATGATACCAATGATAGGGCACAATTCCTCCCAATAACACCAAAGGTGAGGCATTGGTTTCCCCCACTGACGTCAGGACCTTTTCTACTCCCAATGGCCACAGTCCGGCCCCCCTAAAGTCTGAAGAACAGTACACTGGCCCCTTGTTTCGAACGTTTAGAGACCCCTGGCCTACAGAAATCTACACTTACCATAAAATGGCCTGTTGGACCCTTCAAGACAAAGGTCCCCAGTCCCCCTCTCTTAGATTATTGCAAAAATAATTCCCAGCAACAAGGCAAACCAATCCAAGCTAGTTATGCTATCCATTAAACACTGCAACTGTGCCAAAATTATGTGGGCTTACCTTAATTTGAGTTTTGCATATTCTACTGCAGCAATAACTTGAATAACCCCTCCCGGGGTCAATGGCATTGCCCACCCTGAAAGGCACAAATAATCAAAATTCACATTGATCATTTGTATTTTCTCTTGCAGGCAGGAGAAACATCATTGTGGTGGTGGATGATCTGGAGGAGGACATGAGCAGTGAGTTGGAGAAGACTCTGATCCTACGGGCTCAGCCCAGAATTAACAAACTGGCGTGTGAACTCTTCCTCATTTCAGTGTCAGAGAAAGCCAATACACTGATACTTTCCACAAAACTAAAACCGCTCAAGTTTATTTTTGAAGGTAGAAATTTAATTTAATTTCTTACATAATAAGTCCTTTTTAACATGTTTAAGTGTAGCTAAACTCAAAAGCATAAGTAAGTGAGTGAGTGAAAAACTTGTATAGCGCTACACATGCAAACTGAATCGCCTCAAGGCGCTTGGTATCCATTTCCTACTATTTTTTTGCCTTCAGAATAGATGGGTTTTGAGTTTTTTTCTAAAGGCCTGGTGATTCACTTCTGTTAGGATGCTGGTTGGTAATGCGTTCCACAGTCGAGGTCCTTGGACTGCATCTGGCCTTGGGTATTTGGAGTAGATTTTGGTTGGTAGATCGGAGAACGCGATTGGGGTTGTGACATTTAAATTTTTCACATAGATATTGGGGCGCACTTCCTTGTACACATTTGTGCATCAGGCAGAGCGCCTTAAACGTAATTCGATCTTTTACGGGCAACCAGTGGAGGGAACTGAGGGAGGGAGAGATTGATTCCCAGGGTTTTTTCCTGTTACAAGTCGTGCCGCCATATTCTGGACGACTTGTAGACCAGGAATTTGGTATTTTGTCAGTCTGAGGTAAAGGGCGTTTGCATAGTGGAGTCTGGAGTCTTGATTATTGTTGAGTCTACGTAGCAGGCACAGCAGATCGTGAGATCCGCTGACTACTGAACTATTAAAGCATCCATTGTCATGTCAGAGTCAAAAGTGACTCTGATACTTTTGACTTTGGTGCAAGGGGTGATGGTTTGTCCCAAAATGGGCGGGGGCGTCCATGTTGTCGTAGCAAGTCTCTTTCGGTTGGCATGGAACAGAAGAAGTTCTGTTTTTGATCCATTGTAATAAATGTAATATATTGCGGCTTACCAATTCTTTAATATGGCGTCTGCATTTTTTTTTTATTGTGTTGCAAAAACCCTGTGACATAAAAAAATTGCAACACCCATCATTTTATTCGTTAAGACTGCTGCTGCTGCAAAAAAATATATTCCGTATATAATGTGTGGGGGTTCTAAGTAAAAAAAAAGTAGATTTTTACATGTATGGGAGAAGTTTTAGAATTTGCCTGGTATTAAACTAGATTTTTTAAATAGACTTTTATTTTTCTTATTTTGGAGCCTGGAGACAGCACATATCTTAGTCTTTTTTCTTTTTCCTTTAAAACACATACTGTAGATGTAAAAGCAACAAAATATATATATTTTTTTTTGAAAGACAAGAAAACACAAATGCGTCATTTCTGTATCACACTTAAAAACAAAATTGTAGCAGAATTTCTGTAATAGGCCCAAAAGCTGAAATTTGAATGAATGGAGCTATTGGGTAACAGTGACAAATTGTATCACTTTCTGGAACTTTTAGGTCATTATTTTCAGTCAAGATGAAGGAAAACACATTATTATGGAGAATAGAAAATACCTCAAGCGTTTATTTAGCAGCAAAAAATTATATATATATATATATATATATTGTAGCAGAGCGTCCCAGAGAGAGCCTGGGAAAGTCCAGTTCGGGGTTTATACCTCTCCCAGGCTCCTCTCTTACACGTTCAGGATCTCTGATCCCTGATCCAGGTCAGGTGTTGGCCCTCTCCCCCAGGCAATTTAAGCTCACCTGAGCTAACAGCCATTGCTCTGTCCTGGGAAACAGATAGTGTGGATCTGTAGGAGCAAGGAGGTTGTTAAAAGACTGGTGAGCAGTTTGTATTTTGAGCTAACAAGCGGTAGGCTTGTTTAGCTTAGTAGTTAGGGCCTACATATCGTGTAGTTAGAGCCGAGACACGGCTAGGTGTTGTTTAAACTACTTTTGCTTGTTTTGTTTTCTGCACACTGTACAGCACCTGTAAATAGACTTTGTATAGCACCAATAAAAATCCACTGTTGTTCACTTATCCTATGGACTTTGGTATCTGTGCCTGCTCATCCAGGGAGCTTTTGTACCCCTAACCTATCCCAGCTTACATATGGTGGAGGCTGCGATCAGCATTAGTAAGTTACTATTTTTTAAAAGGCCAGTACCTAAAGTGACAACATGGAGGAAATCCTCAAACAAATGATGTTATCCAATGCTGCACAACAGCAAGCAAATGCTGCACAACAGCAAACTAACGGCTGCATTGCAGCAAGCCAATGCTATCGCACAGGAGCAAACCAAGGCGCTGTACAAACACATTGGTGCTGCACAGGAGCAATCGCAGAGGCAGATTAGTGCTGTACAGGAGCAATCGCAGAGGCTGTTTGAACAGCTGCCACTGCTGCAGAAGTGGATAGGAAAACCCTGACTAAGGTGTGCAGAGACGCTAGCACAGTGGGCACCTGCGGAAATTAAGGATATGGGAGACAAGCCTTCAGCATCCATGTGGCTCGCTTTCTGTCTAAAATGACTACGGATGATGATCCAGAGGCCTTCCTGTTAACGTTTGAACGGACCGCTGAGAGGGAATGTTGCCTAAAACCAAGTGGGCAGGACTGATTGCCCCTTACTTTCTTGGTGTGAATCGCAGAAGGCCTACTATGATCTGGAAGTCAGCAGAAGCAGAAGACTACGAAAAGGTCAAGCAGGAAATTCTGGCGCGACTCGGCGTCACCTTGGCCGTTCGAGCCCAACGGTCCACAGCTGGTTCTTCAAAATCGAGAGGCCCCCAAGATCGCAGATGTTCGACCTAATCCACCTGGTGCGAAAATGGCTACAGCCTGAGTCCCTGTCTGCGCCACAAATAGTGGAGCGTGTGGTCATGGACCAATTCCTGAGGTCACTCCCAATTCCCCTGCAGGAGTGGGTGAGTCAAGGGGACCCCAAGTCGGCAGATAACCTGGTGGAACTCGTCGAAAGGTACTTTGCTGCAGAGAACCTGGTCACCCCCCAACAACCGCACGGACTTTCCACCCAAAGCCACGGTCTCCCCAGGCACCGGTAAGACGTAGAACTGTTCCAGGGGGAAGTGGGTGGTAAGCATGGCAAGGAAATAGGGGGGAGGATTTTTGGTGCCAGGACTGAAGTTTGGCGTCCCAAGCAAGGGAAAACCATGCCTGTCAGCAAACCAACTTGGGGAAACAACAGGTGTTTTCGTTGCCAAGAGCTGGGACATGTTGCAGCAAACTGTCCATTGACTGATGAACCAATGCAGTGTGATATGTCTATTAGAAGGCAGTCCATGTTTGCTGCTGTTTCATGCCTGCAGCGCCAAATGTGGGGAAAACACATGTGTCACATGACTGTTAATGATAAGCCTATTACGGCCTTACTGGACTCTGGAAGTCTTGTTACTTTGGTGTACAGCTGAGATGTTTGAAACTGTGAATTTAAGCATAGCAAAAAAAAGTTGCTGTGATCTGTGTACATGGGGATACCCGGGAGAATCCTATAGCCACAGTTCAGTTTTAAAACTGTGCTTAGGTACGGTGTCCCATGCGGTCGGACTTGTGCCCCACTTGGTGCACGAGGCCATCATTGGTAGGGACTGTTCCTAAGTTTTGGGAACTGTGGGATCGTCCACCCGGTCGCAGTACCTGACTCAGTCGCAGAGAGCCAGAGCTCCTGACTACTTCCGATATTGTGGGTTCAGGGGACTCATCTCAGGGCTCTCGAGTTATCCTTTCTCGTTATGGCAGGAGAGTCTGGAGGAGCCTGAGGAAGTCCCCACAACCAGTAGAGCCGGACAGCCGTCTGCCGACTCGGATCCTATGTTGGAGTTTACTGACCTTAATGTGCACAAGGAAAATTTTGGTACTGAGCAGAGAAAAGACCCTACCCTTGCCAGTGGCCTGGAAAATGTAATGGTGATTAATGATGTACCTGTTGAACCAGGGGATAGGCCCTGTTATTCCTTATTTCAGCAGCAATGATGATTTACTGTATCGTGTATGTAAAAAGAATGATGAAGTTACTGAACAGAGTGGTGGTCCCCAAGCCTTACAGAAGGGTGGGTTGGAACTTGCCCATGGGCACTTGCTAGGAGGTCATTTAGGGGTTGAAAAAACACTGAAAGAGTGTTGCGCAGAGTTTTACTGGCCTGGGATACAGAAAAATATGAGAATTATTATTGTCAATCCTGTCCTGTGTGTCAGATGTCAGCCCCCCAGCCCCACTTCCGAAGTCCTTTAGTGCCTTGCCCATTATTGAAGTGCCCTTCGAGAGGATTGCCATGGACCTTGTGGGTCCCCTCCCCAAATCCGCCCGTGGTCATCAGCAATATCCTTGTGATTATGGATTACGCTACCCGTTACCCTGAGGCCGTTCCTTACGCGCACGCATCTGCTAAAAATGATTGCCAAAGAGCTGTTTATGGTGTTCAGTCGGGTGGGCATCCCTAAAGAAATCCTGACAGACCAGGGTACCCCAATTTATGTCACGGATAACTAGGGAGCTGTGCAAGTTATTTAAGGTGACGCAGTTGCGAACCTCGTGTATCATCCGCAAACGGATGGCTTGGTGGAACGTTTCAATAAGACGTTAAAGGGCATGATTAAAAAAGGTTGTTGACAAAGATGGGAAAGACTGGGACTTCCTGATACCGTACCTGATGTTTTGCTATCAGGGAGGTTCCCCAGTCCTCTACAGTGTACTCCCCATTTGAGTTGCTTTATGGGAGACACCCTCGGGGACTCTTGGACATAGCCAAGGAAACTTGGGAGGGGAAACAGACACCCCACAAAAGTGTAATTGAGCATATCGCTCAAATGCAGGACAGGATTGCAGCCGTAATCCCAGTTGGTGAAAGAACATTTACTACAGGCTCAAGCAGCCCAACAGAGAATATACACCGGGGGGCCCAACTCCGTGTTTTCTCACCGGGTGACAGGGTCCCGTCGTTTTAGTTCCCACTGTTGAGAGCAAGTATCCTGGCTAAGTGGCAGGGCCCCTTTGAAGTAATTGAAAGAGTTGGGGAAGTCAAATTACAAGGTTGTATCAACCAGGTAAAAAGGAAGCCCGGAACAGATTACCACGTGAATCTGTAAAAGCCCTGGAAGGATAGACTGGCGTTAACTGCGAGGTCCCTACCGGTAACGCCTAAGGGTACTGAATCCCCTTGATCCCTGAGGTCACGATTCCAGACACCCCTGTCATATTCCCAAAAACAGGAAGCTAGAGAGTTCCTAATAAGGAATAGAGAGAAATTTTCAGAGTTGCCTGGCACGACTTCAGCGGTTCAGCATGAGATTGTTACTGAACCTGGGGTCCGTGTCAAGCTCAAACCATACCGAATTCCTGAAGCGAGGAGAAAGGACATCAGTGATGAAGTTAGAAGGATGTTGGAACTAGATGTCATTGAGGAATCCAATAGTGACTGGTCGAGCCCCATCGTGTTGGTCCCAAAACCGGATGGCACTTGGAGGTTTTGTAACGACTTCAGAAAGCTCAATGCAGTAACAAAGTTTGACACGTACCACCGATGCCCAGGGTAGATGAACTTATAGACCGACTGGGCAAGGCCCGTTATCTGACCACTTTGGACATTGACCAAAGGATATTGGCAAATACCCCTGACTAATAGTATGCCAAAGAAAAGACTGCGTTTGTGACCCCCGGAGGATCATTCCATAAAAGAAAATGCCTTTTGGTTGCAAAATGCCCCTCAAACCTTTCAGAGGGCCATGGACAGGACCCTAAGACCGCACCAGCATATGCTGCAGCTTATTTAGATGACATAGTGGTGCATAGCACTGACTGGGAGTCTCCACTTGCCCCGTGTTCCAAGCTGTCCTTGATTCCCTCTTCAAGGAAGGTTTTACGGCAAATCCCAAAAAATGTGCCATTGGTTTGGAGGAATCCAAGTATTTGGGCTATACTATTGGCCGTGGAGTTATTAAACCCAATGAATAAAGTAGAAGCCATCCAGCGAGTGGCCACGTCCTGCAAACAAGAAGCAGGTCAGGGTCCTTTCTTGGCATTGCGGGATATTATAGAAGGTTTATTCCAAATTTTGCCACTATAGCTGCCCCACTGACAGACCTGACGAAAGGAAAGACTCCGTAATGATAATAATGCCCCAGTAGC